>JAOXXN010000395.1:152306901-152320880 GCA_026770055.1 Myrmophylax atrothorax
TCTTCTCCAGGCTAAACACCCCCAGCTCCCTCAGCCTCTCCCCACAGCACTTGTGCTCCAGTCCCTTCACCAGCCTCATTGTTCTTCTCTGGAGCCACTCCAGCCCCTCAAGATCTTTCCTGTTAATGATTTACACTGGTAGGGTGTGTTATTAATTTGCACCGCAATAAACACAACTGAGCCGGCCTTGCTAATTCTCCCTCTGCGACAGCAGAAAAGCAGAAAAAGTCTCTTAATCTGTGGCCACTATCAAGACATTCGACACAAAGAGGATCATCGACCACCATGCCCAGCCCTGGCTGCCTCTGCCCCAGGAATTCCACAAGCCTCTGCCCCAGTTCAGCAGGTGGGACCAGTTTATCACTGTATGGGGGTGACCAAAGCTGTGAATTCTACACCCTCTATTCATTTCCCAGGAACTCTTAACAATGGACTATTTGCAGCAGCTGCCCAGGGCACACCTGACCCCTCAGGGTGTTAAAGACACCTGTGAGATAAGAGCTGGGATAACTCCCCTCCAGGGAGTCCTTGGCACCTCCACACCCACCTGAGGGGTCGTGTCTGCTCATGGGCCAGCAATGATTCCAAAATCCCCCCTGACTCCCAGAGTCAGATCACCCATTGTGGAACTCCCAACCCTGGGGGAGGGACTGGGGGCTCCCACCTGGACCTGAGGGTAAATAATCTTGGGGTTTGAAGATCTCAGGGAATCACTTGTCAGATCCAGAGGAGGACCAGAACCTCGACAGGAGGAGACCACCACTTTCAACCAGAGTGCGACCCCCACTCTTCACCAGACTGTGACCATCAGCTGCACCAACAGGTTTTTCACTTCCTTTAAGTTTGGACTCGGGGGAACCACGTGGGGTTCAGCACAGGGGCCAACAAACCCCACTGTGTTTGTGCCCCAGGGGGCTGGGTCACACTTCTGGGGTTTTTTGGCTTAAAACCAATTTTCTCTTTGTGCCATTGCATTTATTGTAATATTGTTGTTAAATTGTAACTCTGACTTACAATCTCTTTTGTGCTGGGTTGTTTCTCCTGCTGGTTTACCTTTAAACCAGCACAGTCTCATATTCTCTCCTATGGTTTTGGCTCCTTCAAACAGTTTTACATCCTCTTTGGCACTCAATTTGTTGCTGTGCTCATCCAAGCAGCTCCCACCCACCTCCAGCAGAGCTGCATCCACTCTTAGGTGGCTCCCAGAGAAAAAAGATTCTGCACAGCTGGTCCTTGCGTCAGTGAGATGTGTGTCCTCATAAAACCAGAATTAAGAATTAGGCTTAGTTTGGCTTTGCTTGCCTCCAATGGAGTGTTTTCTAAAGCATAAGGTGTATAAAGACCAGCCCTTCTTTGTATTTCACCTTTTTCTGTTTGTAAGCAGGTGAGAATAAAGGATAAAAGAGCAGCAAAACAAAGCGCTTCATTATCTCTGAACTCCTTTCCCCCCTTCCTACCTCTTCTGACTCTCAAAGCAGGGCTTAATAAATAGATAAGAAAATGCAAGTGTAACAACTGTAAGTGCAAGACAAAGGTTCAGTCTGTTTGTTTTTCTCTGTGAATTCCAGGGCTTTGTGTGAATCAATATGTTGTTCAGTACACGACAGAGTAGATTTTCTAAATATATATAAAAATATGTATCTGCTCCACAATGCCATGGAAAACTGTTACCTTTGAGCTGGGGTTGTGTGCCAGCAAAAGGGCTTGATAGCAACAAAAAGAGAGAAAACAAATCAGAGAATCATTAAGGCTGGAAAAGTCCTCCAAGAACATCAAATCCAACCTTCGACTGAGTGCCACCATTCCCACCGAACCACATGATGAAGTGCCACATCTACTTGTGTTTTGAGCACTTCCAGGGATGGTGACTCCACCTCTTCTCTGGACAGCCTTTTCTAGTGCTTGACCACTCTTTCAGTGAAGAGGTTTATTCCTAATATCCAATCTGAACCTGGAGATCACCCCCTGAATGTGGTGATCCCAAAGGTTGCAATGACCAAGGCAGCAAAGGGGAGAGTCAGGAACACCCTCGCATGGCTGGGTTTTGTCTCACCATATATTTGGCTGAACAACAGAGAAATTATCCCCAGCTGATGAGGAATGACCTTGTTTGCCTTCCTGAATTCCGTGGAGAAAGGAAAACCTTTATTTCTCCCCTTTTTGTTGTCCTTTGGTACGACATGAGTGATCCTCTCTGTACCTCTACACGAAACTGGTGCATTCCCATCCTGCATCCTGCTCTCTCCTTTCCCATGGGAAAACTTTAACTATTGAGACAGTGCTGTTTTATTTGTTGTGGGAAATCTGCCCACCCAGCAGCCCAGCAACCCTTGTCAAATTTATTGCAGCATGGATTGAGCCATTCCCTTGTGTTTTGGTCTCCTCCATCCACCTTGGATGGAAAAGCAAAAGCTCTTTGAGGGTTAACACTCCTTGCTGTTCCTTTTTGTTTGTGTTGGCTCATTCCACAAGGGTTTTGCTTTAATGAGCCCTCTTTAGCTCTGCAATGAAACTGGATATATCCACTCTCATTAGTCTGGCTAATTAACCATTCTCCTCTGCCTGTCTGAGGTTCATCTAAGTACAGGAAACCTTGAGAAAATAACTAACAATTGCATTATCATGCAAACTCTTTGGTAGAAATGAGCCAAGTCCTGACTGAAAGCACCGGAAGCTTTGAGCTGTGTAGGCAGGACAGTATCCCAATAATGATTCAGGAATTGGACAAGCCACCCCTCTGCACTTCCTAAATCTGGAGATTTAAACAAGGATTCACACCACCATGCTCAGAACTTGCACCAACCTTTAGTCAATGGAGAGAGCTGATCCCGATGGGAGATTTTACAAAAACCAAGGAGGAAACCAAAACTTCCTTCACAGTCCCAGACAGTGCTCTGAGCCTCAGGTAACCCCTGAACACGCTCATGACACCAGTTATTCCAGATTTCCTTCTTGGTCTTGGATAGGAATTCTGTGGGGTCAAGGCAGAGCTGTTGTACAATCAAGACGTCACATCCTAAAACAGATACTGAAATTTAGCCAGAAGAATCATGGCATGGGATGCCCAGGGATGTTGTGGCATCACCAGCCCTGGAGGTGTTGGAATCACCATCCCTGGAGGTATTTAGGAAATGACTGAAAATGGCACTTGGTGCTCTGATCTGTTTGACAAGGTGGTCATTGGTCAAAGGTTGGACTTGATGATCTTGGAGGTCTTTTCCAGCCTTAATGACTCTTTGATCTCTGAGTTCCACTGATTCCTCATATTGACCATCCATGGACTGCAAAGGGATCTCAGGCACCTTACACAGACAAATCCTCCATGGTCTCTGTGCTCTACCCAGGGATTGTGGGTCTCATGTCCTTGCACCACTTCCTGGCCCCCAGACCACTCACCCAACTGCCCTCCAAGTCCAGTTGGATGTTTTCTAGTGGATCACACTCCACAACTTGAATGTTCAGCCAGAAAACAATCAGGAATAGAGTTTAATTTCAGGCTGTGGGGTGACCTAATTGTGGCCTTTCAGTACCTGATGGGGACCTTCAGAACAGAGACTGGACAAGGGCCTGGAGTGGCTTTAAACTGCCAGAGGGCAGGGATAGATGAGATATCAGGGAGAAACTGTTCCCTGTGAGGGTGGGGAGGCCCTGGCACAGGTTGCCCAGAGCAGCTGTGGTTGCCCCATCCCTGGAATTGTCCAAGGCCAGGTTGGACGGGACTTGAAGCAACAAATGTTCAACTTTTCTTTTTCCAGGTTTAATTACCTTTGAGAGATCTTTAAAAGAGTTGTTTTCAGAAATGCAAAAATCTGTCTGAATTCTTGTGGCCTCCCATGTGAGTGATTCTTCTCCTGCTATTTCCATAATTCTGGGCTTTTTGAAGGGAATATCATATAGATTTGTGTCCACAGGAGCTCCTTTTGCAGGATGATGCCGGATGCTTGTGTGGAATTGGGTTTGAAGGACCTATTGAAGCTCCCCTAATGCCCCTTTTTGATGCAGATTCTCATAAAAAGGTGAATCAACAGGAAATTGCCCATTGTGCACCAGGATGGGGTTGATTTTAAAGGCAAGGAGAGAGTAATAATATGAAAGAGAACAAGATGAGCCAGACAAAAACACAGCTCCAGCCCTGAAATCACTCTCTTGTGCTTCTCTTTCTTAGAGCTGGGGCCTGTTGGGACGTGCTGGGAAGTTGGAACTGTTCCGAATTATCCCAATGGTTGCCATCCACTGGCTGTGGATCATGATGCCGAGAAAAAAAGCTTCTCCTTCATAAAAGTCAACAATCTACAAGTATTCCCACTGTGACCTCAGCACAGTAGAACATGTCCTTTGGAGATGAGCTGGGACACCAACACTAGCATGGAGACCTTGTCCTGGTAAACATAGTCAACCAGACTCTCCTGCAACTTTGGGAAGCACAAGGACCAGTTTTGATGCCTGAACACCATCACTGCTCACTGCTCTGAGTTGCAAGCCCCAAATGGATGCTCTGCCCTGGGAGAAACTCATCCCTGCAGGAGAACACAAAAGCAGGTGACTGGGACTGTCCTCAGCCACACAGAGCCCAAAGTTCTGACACATCAGAAGGATGAAGAACCTTCCAACCACAGCAAACTCCAAAATATCTTCTGGAGAATGAGCACAAGATAATTTGGGTTTTTCAGTCCTCCAGATGTGACTCATCTCTGCTCTGAGGGTCTATTCAAGGGGATGGAGAGCAGGGTTAATCTTTAATGCTGCCTCAGGGCACTTTAATATTTTCTAAGTAACAAGTCCCTAAATATTTTGCAGTAGAAAGCAGCTGATGTTTGCAGGAAAGGTGAGTGTCCTGGAGCTTTGCTTTTCCAGTTACCTTCAAATATCTGCTCTGGAAAAGCATATGGACAGGCAGGCTAAATATCCCTGCTGTAAGTTGCCCAAAGGGAGACACAGGCTCATAAAACCATTTAATTATAGAATCAAAGAATAGAAATTATAAGGTTGAAAAAGACATCCAAGATCGAGTCCAACCTTTGACCCATCACCACCTTGTCAACCAGACCAGAGCACCAAGTGCCACATCCAGTCACTTCTTCAACACCTCCAGGGACTGTGACTCCACCACCTCCAGTCACTTCTTCAACACCTCCAGGGACTGGGACTCTACCACCTCCCTGGGCAGCCCCTTCCAATGCTTGACAACCCCTTCTGTGAAGAAATTCTACCTGATATCCAACCTGAACCTCCCCTGGCACAACTTGATGCCATGTCCTCTTGTTCTGCCACTGGTTACCTGGGAGAAGAGGTGGATCCCCACCTGGTTAAAACCTCTTTCAGGTAGTTAAAGAGAATGATAAAGTCCCCCCAGAGCCTTTCTTTCTCCAGACTAAACACCCTCAACTCCCTCAGCCACTCCTCCATTTGACTTACCCTCCAGTCCCTTCCCCAGCTCTATTCCCTTCTCTGGACACTTTCAAGCCCCTCAAAGTCTTTCTTGTTGTGAGGGGCCCAGAACTGGAAACAGCACTCAAGGTGTGGCTTCAACAGTGCACAGTACAGGGGACAGCCCATTCCCTGGTCCTGCTGGCCACACTATTGCTGTACAGCCCAGGATGACATTGGCCTTCCTTCTCACCTGAACACACACGGGATCTTTTTCACCTGATGTTGACCAGCAGCTCCAGATCTTTTTCCACTGGGCTGCTTTATCCACTCTGCCCCCAGCCTGGAGACCACCATGGGGCTATTGTGACCAAAGTGCAAGACCCAGCACCTCACCTTGTTAAAACTCCTACCACTGGGCTTCATGGATCCAGCCTGTCCAGATCCCTCTGCAGAGCCTTCCTGCCCTCCAGAACATCAGCACTTCCACCCAACTTGGCGTCCTCTGCAACACTAAGCTTTCTAAGTGTCTAAATGGAAATTAGAGGGAGGAAAAAAACCTCAGAGAAACTGGACAAGTGTCTGTTAACTCAGATTACAGAGCTTGATATAATTATATCAAGGGACCTGATTCACTTGACTTGACACCTTTCGGCTCCATTACCTTACTCTGCACCAGTAACAAGGTGCCATCTGAGGCTCCACTGAACAGTGTCATCTTCAAAAAATATAAACCCTTTTTTTAAATTATTATTCTCCCCAAACAGACCTGTAAGAGGAATTTTTAGAAACACAGCTAAACCAGGCACACTGCCATATCCCAATATTCCCCTCTCTTTTCCACGTATTTTTCCGAGGGTTGCGGCTTCCCTTGCGCACGCTGATGTCGTTCCACGATTGCGTCACTGCCATCACATGGTGAGCTCCAAAATCCTCACCCTGGGATTCACTCCTCCGGGTTTTGCATCAGAATTGCTCCCTCCCAGAGCCTGAAATTATCAACACCTCTGCCATCCCTCAGGAGTGTAGATTTAGGCTTCATTTGTACACACTTCACTCTGTGCTGACAGATGTCTTTGGCGCCTCGGAGAACGTCTTTATGAAAAATGTCAGTGATATCAAAATAAGCCACAGTGATTTATTCCCATGTTATCACCAGGAAAGACATTCCTCCTCTGTCTTTTATTCCCTGCTTTACAGTAGCAATCATTTTCATATTTGCTTCCACTTAAACCCTGATTTTCTGGTGACTGGGCTGTGCAGCAACATGTCCTGCACAGGAAAGTGAAGGACACAGAGGGACCTTCATGTGTGGTGAGCTCTTCCCCTCCCTGCCCTGACAGAAATCATAGAACCATAGAATGGTCTGGGTTGGAAAGAACCTTCAGGATCATCTCATTCGCATCATCTCATACCCCCTGCCATGGGCAGGGACACTTTCCACTAGCCCAGCTTGCTCCAAGCCACATCCAACTTGGCCTTGAGCACTTTCAGGGATGGGGCAGCCACAGCTTCTCTGGGAAATCTATTCCAGCACCTCCTCATCCTCATAGGGAAGGATTTCTTCCAAATATCCAATCTAAACCTGGTGTCTTTTAGTTTGAAGCCATTTCTCTTTGTCCTGTCACTCCATGGTCTTGTAAATAATCTTCCTCCATCTTCCTTGTTTCAAGGGTCACAGACAAATCTTGCTGCAAGAGAGGGAACTTGTGATTGTCATGGTTTTGGGTTGCATTTTTGAATGAAGGAGCATCGTGGTCATCATCAACAGAAACTAACAGTGTCCTACCAGGTCCTAGACTTGTCCTGGTTGGAGACAGCAGAAAATCCAGCCCTAAAAATGCACCCTCTGCACTTGTGGGAATAAATAAAACATGCTGGGGGTGATTTTCTGGCCTCAGGACCCAATGACACATCATGGCTCACATCCATGGTGTGACCTCAGGGTCCCAGCCTTTGGAAGAGGGACCATGGGGCAAATCCAGGGACTTGATTCCCTGTCATTGCCTCAAAATTCTAGAGGGATAATAAAAGAGGAAAAAACCCCAGAACTTTTTTGACTGAGTAGAAAAATCATGGTTCTATAATAACAGTGATGGTATTGCACCAAATTCCATAAAAAACATCTTTCAAGGTTTATTGCTCAGACATCTAAAAGGAGAAGATAAAATTTAAATGCTCATATTGCAGATGTTGCACAAAGAATGACTTTTCCTGTCTAAATTTAATAGGCAAATAAGATATATTTATGTTCATACATCACTAGTTTTGAACAGAATATATTATTATGCTAAGAATGCAATAAAAACAGCAGAGCACACTTGGGCTGTCAGTCATCCATACCAAAAATGATGTCCTATCCCAGAGTTCTTCAATTCAAGAGCTACAGGACTGCGGTAAATGGGAAAGGGTCAGAGTAAAGGTCACTTCACCTGGGTTAATTCCACAATTAGAATGCAGCCTCCAGCTTCCCAGACACCCTGTTTCCCTCAGTTCTTCACCCTTCAGAAGTGATAATCTCTAAGATCATCTTGGGGAGATGACTCAGTCTACTGGAAGCTGAAATCAGCTGGTAAAATCCTGCATCTCCTTAAAATGAATTAACACATACACATTGCCCTTAAAGGAAGCAGAGGTTTTGCCTCAAAGTGCTGTTGACTTGGGGGCAGAATGGGAAGCCGCAGCCTGCACTTGTCTCCTGTGGAAATTGTGATGGAGGGCTGATTCCTGAAAGGTCTGAAAAGAACTTGGAGTCAAAGAGTCATAGAGTGGTTTGTGTTGAAAAGGACTTTAAGGATCATTTAGTTCCGACCTGCTGGTTTTTGTTTGCCCTGTTCCTGTCTAGAGGTAAATAAAAGTAATCCAGCCTGGATCGAGGGAACTGCAGATGTTAAATCATTCTAAAACCCTGTGCTTGGGCAGAAAGGACCATCCTGTGGCTTAGTGCCCTTCTCACCACCCTGCAAAGCAGGGCAGAGAGTCAGGGGATGAATCCTCCAGCAAAGCCACAGCATGGACCCAGATGGATTAGGGGAAAAGCAGCCCCCAGGTGACAGCAGGGCCAACATCAGAAGTCTAATCCCTTTCCTGACCAAGCAAGAAAGTGACAGATAAGAAGATTTATTTAAAGGAAAAGCCCTCAGAGTTCAACAGAGGATCTTCCAGCCCCTGGATCTCACTGCCCACCCTCGTTTTCCAAAAGCCTCAAATTCCACGCTGCAAACTCTCCGCTCTTGTCTGTCATTGGAATTTTGGTAGGGCATCCAGAGGAGAAAGTCCCTCCTGTGCTGCTGGCATTTCAGGAGGAGAAGAGGCACAGATCCAGCAAAGCAACTGGATGCTCTTTGCAAGTGCAGTCACCTCCTGGGGATCTCGAGGCTCCGGGCACGTCTGGGGAGCGCTGGTGTGATAAAGGCTGTCACCAGGCTCTCTGCTCCAAGCCTGCTGTCTCAGGAAATGGAATAAAACCTGGATTAGCCAAGGCTCTGAAGGCACAGCAAAATCTGGAAACCCTCACCTGGGTGTCACTCAAGTCTTTGAGAACAACATGGTTATTTTGCACTAAGGAAGGTGTTAATTAAAACCACTGTGACTCCTGTTAAAGCCACTGTGAGGAACAGGCAGGTGAGAGGCTGTTCAAGGGCATTTGCTTCTCTTATTATTTACACAATTCATTGTCTTTAAAGTTACTCTGTTGGCTCCTGGGTTTTATGTTTTGTTTTGTTTTGTTTTCCCAAAATTATTTCTGTCAGAAGATAATTCATGGAGTGAAGCTCATAATGGAAGGGCACAATTCCTGATGAGAAACCTTATCTGAGGTTGGCTGTGGGTAGGATTTCAGCCTCCCAAACTCTTGAGTAGCAGCTTGGAGAGAGAAGTAAATGCTGTGGGGTGTTTGCTGTGTCAGGGTACACCTTCCAGACCATGGTTTACAGGAGACCCAGGGCAAGCTGGGAGAAAATTCTTAATTTTGAGTTGCATCAAAAGCAGCATCAGCAGGAAGTCAAGGAAGGGGATTGTGCCCCTTTGCCCTGCTCAGGTGAGACTCCACCTTCAGTTTTGCCTCCAGTTCTGGGGTCTCCAGCACAGGAAGGACATGGAGCTGTTGGAGGGAGTCCAGAGGAGGCACCAAGATGATCAGAGGGCTGGAGCAGCTCTGCTGGGAGGAAAGGCTGGGAGAGCTGGGATTGTTCAGCCTGGAGAAGAGAAGGCTTCGGGGTGACCTAATTGTGGCCTTGTAGGACATGAAGGAGGTAACAAGAAAGATGGAGAGAGACTGTTGACAAGGGATGGAGTGACAGGACAAGAGAGAATGGCTTCAAACTGACAGAGAGTAGGTTTAGATGGGATATTAAGAAGAAATTGTTCTCTGTGAGGGTGGGCAAGCCCTGGCACAGGTTGCCCAGAGAAGCTGTGGCTGCCCCATCCCTCGAAGTGTCCAAGCACATGTTGGATGAAGCTCTGAGCAACTTGGTCTAGTGGGAGGTGTCCCTGCCCATGGCAGGGGGTTGGAACTGGATGATCTTTAAGGTCCTTTCTAGCCCAGGTGCTTCTATGATTCTGTGACATAGATAGATGTAGCTGTAGATACAGAAATATAGGATACAGATATAGATAGAGATGCACACACAGATCTAAATATATGTACAGTGTTTCTGAAAGGGAGGGAATGTTTCTTACTCACCTCATCCTGGCACAGAGCTGTGCACACCACAAAGTTGTCTGAGTGATACTTTCTTTCCTTCAAAAAAGGAGGTTTTGCCCCACAGGGAACGGTCCAACCTGCTGTCTCATCACAGACTCATCAAAGCATCGAAATTTCAACCTTCTTGCCCAAATTCAGCCAAGACTGTTCTCAGGGTATCTCTCTGGGTATCATGTGTCTCTATGTCCATGGGGAAGTCAGGAAGGATGCTGAAAGATGAGCAGATATTTTAGAAAAAAAAAAAAACAAACAAAAAAACCCCAAACAAACAACAAACCAAACACAAGAAAAGGGGGGAAAAGATAGAACTGGGGGAACTACACTCTGGTCAGTCTCACCTCAGTGTTCAACAAGATCACGGAGGAGATCCTTCTAGAAACTCTGGTAAGGCACATGGAGATTAAGGAGGTGATTGCTGATAGTCAGAGTGACCTGGTCATGAGTGCTGTTAGCCCAGAATGCCGACCTGTCCTGAATCAAGAGAAGTGTGACCAGGAGGGGGAGGGAGGTGATTCTCCTGCTCTGCTCCACTCTCCTGAGACTCCACCTGGAATGCTGCTCTGGGGCACCCAACATAAGAAGGATATGGATCTGATGGAGCAAGTCCAGAGGAGGCCACAAAGATAATCACAGGGCTGGAGCACCTCTGCTCTGGTGACAGGCTGAGAGGGCTGGGGTTGTTCAGCCAGGAGAAGACAAAACTCCAGGGAGTCTTTAGAGCTCCTCCCAGTGCCTAAAGTGACTCCAAGAGAGCTGGGAAGGGACTTTGGACCAGGGATGGAGTGACAGGACAAGAAGAAATAGCTTCAAAGTGACAAAAGTTTTGTTTAGAGTAGATATAAGAAAGAAATTCCTCGCTATGAGGGTAGTGAGGCCCTGGCACAGGTTGCCCAGAGAAGCTGTGGCTGCCCCATCCCTGGAAGTGTCCAAGGCCAGGTTGGACAGGGCTTGGAGCAACCTGGACTAGTGGAAGATGTCCCTGACCATGGCAGGGAGGTTGGAAAGAGATGGTCTTGAAGGTCCCTTCCAACCCAAACCATTCCATGTTTCTACGAAATTTTTAGAAGTGAAAAAGGACGAAGTTTCTGTGGGAACATTAAATTATTGCCATGCTCCAGCCTTGTTCTATCTGGAGGAAAAAGAGAGCAAGGGACAAAGAAGAGCTCAGTAAGACCTTGGAGAAAGATGCAGGTTGGCCTCTAAATGATGAACAGACTGCAGAGCTTTGTGACTGGATGCATTTCAAGCCTGGGTTGTTTGGAGCTCTGAGCTCTCCCTTGTCTCTTTACTAATGTCCCTGTAGAGAACTGATAAGAAACCTGTTCCTGATAAGAGCAAGGCTTAAGAGGAGAATCTCTGGAGGAGATCAACCATCAGCTCTTTTTTAACCTTCCACAGAAATTGGCCTCAGAGCACTTTCAAAGCCAACTTGGCCTGCAGCTGTGTGACTGTGCCTGCCTTTGTGTGAAAGCCCAAATTTTGGCAGTTTAGAGGGACACCACGTGCTTCAGCTGCTCTGTTGCAAGGGGGTTTAGGTTTCCATAACCAGCTCTGCCCTCAGTGACACTGAAGATCCACTGCTGCTTTCAGGTCACAGATGCAAAGCAACTTGTCCTGTCTCTGCAGTTTGCTCCCAAAAATTGGGTAACAGCTGAGTGAGAGGTCACAGAGGTTGGAGAATGGGCCAAAACTAGTTCAACATCTGTCACAACTGGAATGGTCTTAGAATCCCATGCTGGCAGCAAGGATTTGGAATGTTATCAGACATGGATCCTGCAGGTGGAGTTGCAGCCAACAGATGTTGGTGTCATTTGTTGATCACTGGAGGACCACGAAACTGAGTGAGTGGATTCTTTCAGCCATGAAAGGGTGGAAAATTATGGCAAAGGAGTTGAGCTTTGTGTTGCTGTTGCCTCTCTGATAAACTCTGGTGCTGGAGAGATCTATCTGCACTCTGTGTAGCCTGTCATGACCACCTTTCTCTGCTCCAGACCAGTCCTGGATAGCCCTGCTCATATCCCTGACATATTCTGACCACCCTGATCCCTCTGGCCTTAAAGCAGATGTAGCTTTGGAAGATGATTCCCTTGGCCTCTGCTTTCAGCCAGGCTGCCAAGTTTTATTCATGAGCATTCAGGACTCAACTAAGCATCAGACAATGCCAAGAGTTGGGAAAGGAAGAAAACAAAATTTTGTTTTTAAACTGTTCAGACGTCTTATCTGGTGGAGTCTCACCAACATTTGGCAGAACAATTCCTCTCAGAGCTTTGTTCCTCCTGATTATTTTGTTCCATATTTTGCAGGATTTATTTTCCCCTTTTAATACAAGGCAAGTTTTATGGTCGAAATCAAGAATGACCGTTTTCACCTTCCATAAAGTGAGAGGTTAATTGTCCACTGAAGGAGAAAGGCTCTAATGGCCATTGCCCATTAAAAATGTCAGGAAGAGTCTGCTCTGCACTTTCTCTTTTTGAATAAACTCTGTAGGAAAAACTGAGTGTACACTTTTATAGCCCAATTCCATCCCATTTTGCGTTTATTTCTCACTAACTCTGCGCTGTAGTCAAACAAGTCATCACTGCCTTTTATTTCTTTGTCAAATCAGCCAAAAACAAGTGGAGAGTTTCCCTGCTCCAGCTTGGCATGCATTGGTTGGAAGTTTTTCTGCCTGGGTAACAGAGGAAGGTGTCCTGCAGTGACAGTTGTATCTCACCAGTAGTGAGATGCAGACAGATGTGAGTCAGCTTCGGTCTGAAATGCTGCCATAAATCCACTGGAGAAGCCAAGGTGTGTGTACATGTCTTTATACCCCATACAGTTCCAATAATACACAATAATATATTTATTTTATTTGGAAACAAGAAAAAAAAACCCCTCCACTTTCAAAGATCTTTAAGGCTTCTTCTCTGTAGAATAAAATAATCCGACATGTATCAATTAATTTATCTGCCCAAGAGGATCTTTGTCTTCATCTTGGCAGTGGAAAATTCAGATGCAGGGACAATTTCTGATCCCAAAAGTACTTTGCCATGAAGTTGAAGATTCTCCCCTTCTACTCCATCCTCTTGAGACTCCACCTGAAGCACAGCATCCAGTTGTGGGGCCTCAACATCAGAAGGATGTGGAGCTGCTGGAGAGAGTCCAGAGGAGGCCACGGAGATGCTCCAAGGGCTGGAACCCCTCTGATATGGAGACAGGCTGGGAGAGCTGGGGATGTCCAGCTGCAGAAGAGAAGGCTCCAGGGAGACCTCAGAGCCCCTTCCAGAGCCCAGAGGGGCTCCAGGGGAGCTGGAGAGGGGCTTGGGACAAGGGATGGAGGGACAGGACACAGGGAATGGCTTTAAATGGAAAGGGGGTAGGTTTATATTAGACATTGGGAAGAAATCCTTCCCTGTGAGGGTGGAGAGGCCCTGGCACAGGTTGCTCAGAGAAGTTGTGGCTGCCCCAGCCCTGGAAGTGCTCAAGGTCTTGTTGGATGAAGCTTGGAGCAACCTGGGATAGTGGAAGGTGTACCTGCCCTTGGTTGGAGGGTTGGATGTAGATCATCTTTAAGGTCCCTTCAATCCAAACCATTCTATGATTTCTTCAACTAGTCTCTGTCTGTGATGTTGAACAAATCACTTTAGGGATGTTCCCTCTCTCCCTGAGGTGAATTTGCCCAAACCGACACATCCATATTATAGAATATTTTTCCTTGATTCCCCTTTAGAACTTTCCCAATTCTGGTTGATTTTAACACACAGTAATGGTACAAGAGCAGGTGTGTGCCTTCAATCCCAAGGGTCTGATTGGATGCAGAGAAACAAATAATATTTGCTTCTTCATTTTCCCCCTATTTATTTTTTAATGCCAGGTGTTATTTATTAATTGGCATGTCAATATTAATAACCCACCCCCCCCCCCCCCC
>JAOXXN010000395.1:152344163-152359566 GCA_026770055.1 Myrmophylax atrothorax
AAGGAAGGAAGGAAGTAAGGAAGGAAGGAAGGAAGGAAGGAAGGAAGGAAGGAAGGAAGGAAGGAAGGAAGGAAGGAGAAGGAAAGAGAAAAGAGAGAAATCTCATCAGAAAGCCACAGTTCAGGCAAGAAGATCTATCAAAGTCCAAAACTGCTGTCATGTGGGACAGGAGAAATGAGATGGTAATTATCAGCTGGTGATGGCAATTATCAGTTCCTAAGTCTGAACATCAATTCTATACAAAATAGTGAGGACAAAACAAGCTACAAGATGCAATCAATAAAGAACCAGAGGGTCAGAATACAATTAGTGTCAGTCAAGGTGCTTTAGGGAAGGGTCCTTGTCAAGCCACACTGATTATGTTTGTGATGAGATGACAGGATGGGTGATACTGGGAACAGCATAGTGGGAGAGTTTTCTAAAGGGTTTGACTCTTTTCCAGCAGTTCCATTAAAACTAAAATTAAAAAATAGTAATTAGAGCTGGTAATTTGATGGATCTCAGAAAGAACTTGTCAACGGGAAATCATCACTGATGCAGGTTCTGTTATCAATGAGTTGGGGATAAGGGTAAAATCTCTGCTGGCATTTCTAAAAGGCAATGATTGCCTCAGAGTAGGGCAGAGGGGTTCTGCAGAGACATCTGAACTGGTGGGGAATGCAAATTTTGATATCCAGAACCAAGAAATGAAGCTCAGCTGATCCAAATCCCTTCCAGGACCTGAAAAGAACCAACAAGGAAGATTTGGAAAGACTCTTTCCAAGGGCCTGGAGTGACCAGCCAAGGCAGAATGGCTTCAAACTGACAGAGGGCAGGGTTAGGTTGGATACTGGAAAGGAATTCTTCCCTTGGAGGGTGGGGAGGGGCTGGAATGGACCTCCCAGAGAAGCTGTGGCTCCTCCATCCCTGGAAGTGTCCAAGACAGGGCTTGGAGCAACCTGGTCTATGAAAGGTGTCCCTGCCCAGGGCAGAGGTGGGACTGGATGATCCTTAAGGTCCCTTCCAAACCCAAACCATTCTGTGATTCTCCCAAAATGACTTAGGGGAGTTTTCATGAAGCTCAGGCAATAAAATGAAGAGTCTAAAGATTGCCTGTGGATGCTTTTTCCCTCTCTGCTTCCTCTGCTTCTTTCTTCTCATGGCACAAACCTCACCTTAAAAATCTCAGCTCCCCAAGGACACTTCACTTTCAAACCATTGCCATCACATTCCTTTCTACTTTTCATCCAAACCCTCCCAAAAGTAGATGCCCAGGCCACTTTCCAGTGTGGATTCATCCATTTCATGAGCATCCAAAGTTGTTACTCTGTGGAGGATCCAGGTGTGATGTATCTTCACAACTTGAGGGTGCAGAAATTAACTGCAAGGGGCTTATTTTTGCCCTCTTTAGCTTTCAGTTGGATGATGGTGATGCCTAAAAGCTCCCTCTAAACAATCATCTGTAGTTCCTATGCCAAAGGCCAGGCAGGAACAGAAATCTTCAGGAGAGGAGCAGACAAACATTGTCTTTTATAGCTTGGAAACAGCTGCTCCTGCCTTCAGGCCTGCACACTTTGAACTCACTGACCTGTTTTACCCAGCCCTTCTTTTCTGCTTTATAGCCCCGTGCCTGGTGATAATTGATGCATTTCTAACTGTTATTTAAACTCAGTTAAAGGGAATATTGGCTATTAATCACCTCTTGCTTTGCTGCAGCACTTGTAGTGCCAGCAGAAACATCTTAAGTGCAGACCAGTTATGTTAATTCTTTAGTGAGAGTGATGAGACAAGGGGGCTGTTTTATTGTTATTTGGTTTTAGGAGGCTTGTTGGGGGTGGGGTTTTTGGGTTTATTGCTTCTTTGTTCTCGGTCCTGAACTTGCTGAACCTCTAAAACACCAACCTGGAGTGTTTTCTTCCAACAGCTTTGCAAAAAGAGGATAAAGATGGGAATAAATAGCCATATGGTGCACCTGAGCCTAATTCATGCAAAGTCGCTCATCCTGGGCAGATGGAAATGGATGTTTGAGTACCTTGGGTGGAAAAGCTGCCTGAAAACTCCCCTTCCTTTTATTTTCACTGTGTCATCAGCCTGGTTAATGAGCAGCTCCAAGGCAACTTTTCCTGCTGCTCAGACTCTGGTGCAAATTAACTTTGCAGCCACGTGTCCTCCTTGCCCCTTTTCTCCCAGTTTCAGATGAGAGACTGATCACTTTAATGGCAGGAAATGCAAAGCAGGCCTGAGGTGTTCCCACTGTTAATGCAGAGGAGAGTCCGACGTAGGAGACACAGGGAAAGGGGAAGAAGAGGCATCAACGGGTCTGAGACTTCCCCACCACCCAACAGGTTATTCTTTCAGCTCTTTCTCCACCAGCTGGATCTGCAAAATTCGCTAATGCTCATTATTTTCCTCCAAACATGCCTGGATATTCTGTCTGAAATTCTGAGGCACAGCTCATGTCAAATTATCAACTGCCTTCAGCTTGGGGGAGTTTTTAAGGCACTCATCACTCCTCTCTCTTCGTTTTTCCTTTCTTTAATCCACTTTCCTTTTTTCTTTCATCCTCTTTCCATTGCATCCCTGATCCATCAGACATTGATCTGGTGCAAAGTGAGGCAACAGACTCATGGCACTCATTTTATTAAGCATCTTTCCACTGGGAATCAAAAGAAAAGACATTGGAGAAAAGCGAGAGTTGTCAGGTCTCGTGGAATACTCCACCAAAAAGCCCTGGGTCACCAAGACTGAAGTTTCAGAGCCTGAAGTAGTTCAAGACTTGACAAGGACCAGGTGGCTTCTGGTTATTTAAATTCCTAACGGCTTTAAAGTGGAAGAGGGCAGGTTGAGATGAGACAATGGGAAGAAATTCTTCCCTGTGAAGGTGGGGAGGGGCTGGAATGGATTTCCCAGACAAGCTGTGGCTGCCCCACCCCTGGAAGTGTCCAAGGCCAGGTTGGACAGGGCTTGGAGCAACCTGGGCTGGTGGAAAGTGTCCCTGCCCTTGGCAGGAGGGAGGAACTGGATGATCTTTAATGTCCCCTCCAACCCAAACCATTCTATGATTTTATGATCCTTAACCACAGGAATTCAGATATCTGCCTAGGATTTTGAGGAACCAGAGCCCTCAAGAAGGAAAAATACTTCCATGCTTTATCTGTGCTCATCATTGTGTGTATTTTCTCTTGTACAGATGCCTAGAGGTATTTGGTCATCAACCTGTACAGCTGAGGCTTTCATAGGACCACAGAATATCCTGACTTGGAAGGGACACACAAGGATGATCAAATTCCAGCTCCTGGCCCTGTGCAGGACACCCCAAAAAATCCAACCATGTGCTCTGAGAGCATTGTCCAAACCCTCCTTGAACTCATCTGCCCTCCTGGTGAAAAAGTCAAATCATTAACAAATCACTAAATGCTTCTGTGGATTGTAATATATTCAGTGAGATATTAAAACAAAGACTAACTCCTGATCATCCATTGGAAAAGCCCCAACTTTCCCTGAAAATCACAGCACTGTTTTTATCTTTCAGTCTGCACAGCAGATGTCCTCACCCCAAAGCTCCTCGGATTTGCCAGTGATGGGATTGTGGGATTCTCTGTATTTTTCTTGTCTTTGAGGTTCAGAGGGAAAGCATTTGCTGTCAGCATTTGCTGAATGGGAAAACAGCTGGAATTTCCACTCCAAGGTGAGACAAACGAAGGAACTTACAGAGGGGAGTGTGTGTGCAAAAGGCAAATCCTCGGGGAATGAGCTGGAGGAGAGGAATTCTGCAGCATTAATGTCCTCATCTTCTCTAAGTACCAAACCACGAGTCTCCTGCAGATGCTCCAGTGCTGCCTTTCCACTGCTGGCAACACTGGAGTCTGGAGAATGTGGAAAATAGCAGAAACTCCTTGAACGCCCTTCAAGACGCGGCTTTTTTTTCACCCACCATTGTCATCGAGACCTGAGGGAGAAGATGATGGATTTGTTCATGAGCTTAATGACTTCAATGTTGAAAATATGTCTGCAAAGGGAAAAGAGGGCTGTTTTATGAATGTTCCTAATGTGTCTTTGTCATATTCACAAGGTTCTTGAGCTGAAACTCTTTTGCTGAAATTCCTCCCAACTGCAGCACTGGGAATTCCTCTGTGTCCCATGGAATAGTTAAGGTTGGAAAAAATGTCCTCAAGGGCCATATCCACACTTTTTTTTTTGAACACTTCCAGGGATGGTAACTCCACCACTTCCCTGGGCATCTTGTTTCAACCCTTTCCATGAAGAAATGTTTCCTAATATCTCATGTAAACATCCCCTGGTACGAATTGAGGCCATTTCCACAGGGCACATCACACCTTAATTTTGAAAGGGCTGTCCCAGCTTCACCCACAGCTTCAAATTGAAGGAAGTGGATTTCTCCCTTCTTCCAGGAATTAGTTTTTATTGCACTGCACCTTGGTTCCTCAAATGACTTGGAAAGGAGATTGCTCTCTGCTGATCAAGGATACAAAGGCAGAAGAAATGATTCCAGGATGTAGTGTGGAGAATGAGAAGAACTCCTTGGGAAAAGGACAGGAGAGAGAGAAAAAAACCCCATCACAGATGAAGGGGCATTTTCAGTACAGCTCTTCAAAGGTCTCTGCCACCCTTCTCAAGGCAGTTCCCTGTTCAGAGGCTTCAAGGTCATTATTCCAGCATAAAATCATAGAATTATTAGTGTTGGAGAAGATCTTGGAGTCCCCAAGTCCACCCTTTGTCCCAACACCACCTTGACAATGAGACCAGAGCACTGAGTGCCACACTCCATCATTTCTTGAACACCTTCAAGAGTGGTGACTCCATCACCTCCCTGGGCAGTCCCTTCCAGTGCTTGAAGACCCTTCCAGTGAAGAAACTCTTCCTGAGAGTTGCATCCTGAGTTGCATGAAGGTGCCTGCTCATCATTCTGATTTCTAGGGCAGCATCAAATATTCAGTGGGTGGGAGTAGATCCAGCCACAGAAATTGGTTTAGAAGTTAATTCTTAGAAAATATTAATGTTGATCTTTAGACAGACCAGATCAAGTGAGGAGGGCAACCAAAACCTTGAAAAGGCATGAAATGGAGGCAGTAAAAGAATAGAGTACTGGAATTATCCAAGTGGCTTGGAAACATTCAGGCTAAAACTGGTCATGGCATCTTCTAGGACAAGTATTTCCTTCATGGAAAAGGGCTTTAAATACTTGCCCAGGTGAACATGGATTCACATGTTGTTTTAGAGAGCCTCAGCATCATGCCTTTGCTCCAGGCTGGACAACTGTACCTGGAGTTTGAGCAGATGAAACCATTTCAAAACTTCTTTTTTTTTCCCAACTCAAAAGCCATTGCTTTGTTTTTGATGATGCTTTTGGTTCGAGCTTTGTCCTTTGAGTGGAAACGTTCCCTCCCTTCCCAGTCATTTGGAATGAGCTGGTGTTCAAGGTTATTTTTTTCACCCAAGATAAATCAGAGAAAGCTCTTGCTGGAGAAACCTCTGTGTGTGTACAGTGTAACAAGGAGCTCTTGGCTGCCACTCGCCCTCTGGCCTTTTTCAGTGGTGGAAAAAAAGGAGGAGAAATGAGCTCAGCCTTTGGAATGGAGCAAGTCCTCCCCTTCCAAAGGAAGCTGCTCCCCTTGCTCAACTTTTCAACCCTTGCCAGGGGGTGAATGTAACAGCTTGTTCCTTTTTTTTCCTGCCAGAGCCTTCCCTGGAGAACAACCCTTTGGAGCTCCTGGTTAAAACTACAACGCAGTTTGCAGAGGCAATTTGTGTTGTGCCAGCCCTACAGTGCCCTGTGCCCTCCCTGTGCCACTGGCTGGTTTTCCCTCTCTCTTACACACACCACACACTGGAATAATCTCACATCACACCAGAGCTACTGCAGCCCATGCTCATGGTGACTCAGTGTGTGCAAAGCCAGTGCTCTGCTCTCTGGAGTCGTGGTGGGAAATAATTGCAGTAATTCTCCATCCCAGACAAGGTTAATTAGTCCTGCAGCCCTTTCACTTGTCCAATTTTCTTCCTCAGCATCAGGAAAATGTGCTGATTCCTGCATGAATTCAAGGTATTTTGGTCCCCAGTGCTGCGAAGAGTTTCCTGGTCCTGCTTTGAACTGGTGGGATTATTCCTTGGACAGACTTTCAAAGGTCAGTTCTAGACTTGAGCAGAAGAACAAACAGCCTTAGGAAGTAACACGGGGTTGGATTTCCTGTGAGAGTTCCCAGATCCTTCAGATAGTTCTGGAGAAGGGTCAGGAACATGACTGTAATGAGGAGCAGCTGAGGGAGCTGGAGGGGCTCAGCCTGGACAACAGGATGCTCAGGAGGGACCTCTTTACTCTCTACAAATCCCTGACAGGAGGTTGTAGCCAAATGAGAGTCAGACTCTTCTCTGGATAACAAATGACAGGACAAGGGGAATTGGCCTCAAGTTGCACCAGGGGAAGTTCAGGTTGGATATTAGGAAAAAATTCACTGAAGGAGTGGTCAAGCATTGCAACAGGATCCCCAGGAGAGTGGTGGAATCCCCATCCCTGGAAGTGTTCACAAAACAAGTAGATGTGGCACTTCATGGTATGGTTTAATGTTCATGGTGGTACTGGGGTTGAAACTTGGACTTAATAATCTTGGAGGTCTTTTCCAGCCTTAATGATTCCATGATTTCTCCTGTCCCACAGCACAGATTGCCCCTTTCTCATTAGACAGGGCCCTGCAACATTTTCCCTCTCTATGTTAATCTTTATATCATTCAAATCCATTAAATACATTGAATTTGTCCTGTATTTCCTTTTTTCCTCTCTTTTCCTTTTAAATTTTACCCTTCAAATCCTCCACGTCCCATTTGCAGCCCTGACAGGAGAGTGGGGTGGGGACACTCGGGAAAGGTGCAGAGCACTTTTCTGAAGTGTTTATTATCTCTGAAACCTGCCCTGCTCCTCACAAGTCCCCGTGCCACCCATCGGGGTGCCAGTGGCACTTTCAGGGAGTGGCACTGCCATCCATCACTGCTTAATCTGTCCTTAATGGGCAGCACGTGAGGAGCAGCCACCGGGAGGAGGAGGGACATTAATGGGACAGCAGAGATAAAAGGAAGGAGGAAAACCAAAAAGCCTCATTAAATGTCTGGGCAGCCCAAGGAGAGAAGTTTTCTGACCATCTCTCAGAAGGAGCTTTCAAGCCACCCACATATGCTCAGATTTTGTGAGAAAGGCCTTTTTTATTTTTTTCATTTTTTTTTTGGTGCAGCTATAAAAGAAAAGGAATATTTTATAGCCTTTATTAATAAAAAGGCTGCACTTGAGATAAAAGACAGGACAGCAGCACATGCCAAATGGCTTGGCAAGCCCTGAAGCAGTTGCAGAGCTGGTCACTGCAACACTTAACTAAATTGAGCCCCTTAAAATTTTAGGTCTGGAGATTTTCCTGCTGCAGGTAAAGATTTACTGGGTGTTAAATACCTCCTCAGCACCAGGGCTCACTTTGGCCCAAAGCCATCCATGCTTTTATAGGCCAGAGGAAGGAGAGAGGTGGTTCTGCCTCACCCTTTCCTTGCTGGATTTCATAGTTCCATCATCTCATGCCATCCCCTGTCATGGGCAGGGACACCTTCCACTAGCCCAGGTTGCTCCAAAGCCTCATCCAACCTGGCCTTGGACACTTCCAGGGATGGGGCAGCCACAGCTTCTCTGGGCAGCCTCTGCCAGGGTCTCCCCAACCTCACAGGGAGGAATTTCTTCCCAGTATTTAATCTAAATAACTCCTTATTTAGTTCAAACCTGTTCCATGAACCTTTTGTCCAAGACAATCCAGAAACACCGAGGGAAAAGCAGGGGTGGAGGTGGGTATCTCTGCCTCAAGCCCACTCTATAAAAGCCTGACTTTCCCATTTTCCCCTCTCCTCAGATGCTCTTCCCTCTGCAGAAGAAAAATTGCACAAACTTTTCTCTCCTCAACTGGTTTTAGATGATGCCACCATTGCTTTGAGGGTGGTTTATTCAACAGGTCTAAGCCTTCCTGCTGGGATTTTGTGCCCAGCAGTAAACTGAGTGGGTGGTTTCCATAAGCTAAATATTTCTGTGGGAGTATTTTTTTGTGCTTTTGGTTTGGTTTGGGGTTTGTTTGTTTCTTTGTTTTATTTTACTTTCTTTAATGTTAATGGTAGTTTGGATTTGTTTGTTTGTTTGTCTGGTTGTTTTATGTTATTTCTTTCATATACAAGCTAAAAATCCAGTACATACATGAGAAGAAAAATAAAACCAAGAAATTAAACCTCTGGTTTGGTTTGAGTCATTGCCAGGCAGCAGCTCCACTTCCACAGATGGTCCCAAGTGTTTTGTCTGATCCCCTGTGTGTTCCTCTCTCTGCTGAGAGGAAATACCTTTCCAGCCCTACAATTTCTGGGCTCATTTTGACTCCCAAGCTTTGGATCTCTCTCCACAATTCCTGCTTTTCCAGTGAGATGTAAATTCTCTGAAGCCATTTCCTTCCCTTCCTGATTTTTTACTTCTATTTCTCTCTGCTGTATCCACACCAAAGAACTTCTAAACTCAGGAACCAGACCAGAGAATCCAATTGTGAAGTCATTTTCTTCCCTTCTTGATACTTTCACTTCCTTATCCAAGGTGTTTAAAAATCCTGTTTCACTTCTTATTTTTTTTAAGGTAATTGATTAATAAAGTGATTTTCTCTTGTTTTTCATGGCTGGAGGTGTTACATGTTCTGTCTGGAACCACAACCAAGGACAAGAAAAGGAAGTAAAGACATTTAACTTTATGTCAATGGCCAAACTGCCTGACCAGCCTACTGAAAAACAGAATAAACCAATAAACAAAGTCTTCTGCTCAGAGAAAGAGCAAATATTGGAGTATAATGAATGTCACAGTGGCAACAGTCAAAGTTGGTGATGACAGTCAAAGTCAACGCTGTGTCTCAGCATCCCATGACTCTGAGTCACCTTGAGCAGAAGGTCACACCTCGGAGGGATGTCATTAAGCCATCAGACCCCTGGACACCCCAGAGGACATCAACCCTGCTAATTGATTTTGGGTCTCAGCCCACTCTCCAGCCTGGCTCTGCCTGTGCTCACATCACTGTGCAGAGCCTTGAGGTTGGATAATGCCCTGGGAATCTTGGAGGATGGGAATTCTGAGCACCCTCAACCTCTCTCACAGGTTAAGCTCTTCTTGAACCTGCATAAACCAAGCCAAGCCTTGGCCCAGACAACCAGCAAGTCTCAGATCTTTCAAGGTGTGTGCTGAGCTGTTCCCAGGCACCTGGAGCACAAAGAACAGACATCCATTTGAGATGGATGCCCTGGAAATATGGAGGACCTGGGGCTGGAATTTCCTCATTCCACCTTGAGCCTGTTCTTCACCATCCAAGGGCTGAGCCCTTGGAGCACAAAGAGAGTGAGCAGAGCTGTTGCAACGGGTTGGTTGCTGTTTTGGGGAATCTTTTCAACCCATAAGGTCCAGAAGTTTTTAGCACTTGGGTGACTTCTCACTTGAAGGTTTTTTGAAAGAGATTGGTCTGGGTTTGTGCTTGTGAATCCTCACAAAATAAACCTCTTTGTTGCTTTCTCCCAAAACTTTTCTTTCAGGATTAACCCCAAGATTCAGGGCATATCACTGGGCAGACACAAAACCCAGCACTAAATATATTTTGTAGCATTTTTAAAAGGAAAGGGAAATCAAACGGATTAAAAAAGCTCTTTAAAACATTTGGAAATAAAACCTTTTGTGTGTATATTTACTAAACTGCTCAAAATCATTGAAAATATGGTTAGAAGTGAGGCAATGCTGGTGGAGCAGCATGAAAGGCCAGATTTGGAGGCTTCAGGGCATGATTGGCCATGTAGGGCAGGTTCTGGGAGGATGGGGGTTGACAGGGCATCACTTGAGCTCCCTAAATGGATCCATGTCATACTTAGAGAAGGGACAAGAAGTGGCATTAGAGCAAAGCACCTCTGTGGTTGGGCATCTGCAGACCTGAAGGCTCTTCCTGGCTCTTTACCCTCCTTGACAGAAAGAAATGGTCTCAGTTGTGAGCTGTCACTTCGCATTAAAGCAACTTTCTTCCACTTCTCTGAGTGCCAGAGAAAGAAACAACCCCAAAAAACACACCAAAGAATTGTCTGAACAAGCCTGTGGGTCATTGCTAACAACCTTTCATTAGCAAGGGCCAGCTGGCTGGCAAATAAACCCCCTTCCAGGAGCACTGGAGGAAAGCAGGGCCATTTGTTCCAGCTCTTTGCAGTGCAGTGGGTGCCCCTGTGACGGGCTGGAGGCAGGAAGGTGCTGGGTAATTGTGCTTTGGTGGATTTCCAAGAGATCCTCTGTTTGCAGAACTCGTGGCAGTTTGACATCAGGATGAAATTCCTGCAGAGCAGTGTGGGCACAGCTGTCCCAGGGGACTCAGCAGGTAGACATGGACAAACAAGCATGGGGAGCTTGAAATAGGCTCCAAATCCTCAGCTGAAACTGCTCTCATCCTTATCCAGCTGATCAATCCCAGAAGGGAAGGCTCCTGCTGTACCAGGATTTCAGTGCTCCAGAGGATTTCACAAATGTTCTTATGGCTGGTCTTTGCTGTAGAGTCACCTCATAAATGAGAAGCTTCCCCTAATTAGGTTTGTGTCTGTGCACACAGAGCCAGAGGTAGCCAGGCTGAATTAAAAAGACATTCCAGTACCTGCTGGTTCTCTGTGTCCAGTTCTGGGCCTTCTGTCCCAAAATGGAGGGGAATTCAATCACAGAATCATGGAATGGTTTGGGTTGGGAGGGCCCTTAAAGATCAACTGGTCCCTACCATGGGCAGGGACACATTTCTCTAAACCAGGTTGCTCCAAGTCCCATCTAACCTGGTCTTGAACTCTTCCTGGACCATGTTGTTTTAGACCTCTCAGGCTGAGAAGTTGTGGCTGCCCCATCACTGGAAGGGTCCAAGACCAGTTTGGATTCATTCCAACACCTGATCTGGTGGAAGGTGCCCCTGCCCATGGCAAGGAGTTGGACCTGGATGGCCTTGAAGGTCCCTTCCAACCCAAACCATTCCATGTTTCTATGACTCACTGGCAAAGAACTCCTGAGTGTACCCAGGGCATCTTCTTTGTCTAGAAACACCTCACACCACCAGGCAAAGCCTCTCCCTTTCTGAGCCTCTGTTTTTTCTCCCAGCCCTTTTTCATTCTTCCCTGAATTTCCCAGTCCCTGGGCCACAGACCAGGCTATTCATGGACCTCAGTCACGGACTTCTGCCAGTCTCAGCAGCACGTTAATGAAATTCCAACACCAAAGGACGAGCTTTGGGCCTGGGCAGAAAGAGCAAGTTGCAAATAAAAGGAAGGTTTTATTGTGCAGAGCGAGTTATTTAATTAATATTTTAAAAACGCCTCAAGATTCCATCAATTAATGCAACGAGGGTGTACAAATTACCTATAATTATTATTACCTCCATAATCAAGGAACAGATTCTCTCTCTCTTTCCGAGACATTTGGGTAACGAGCTAATGAGGGGATTCCACTTCAGTAGGTGTGCTGAGCTTTAACACTCAATTTTGCTGGGTGAGTGATAAAGGGCTTTGAATTATTCCTCACTCTCTTGGCCATAAACCTTTTAACAGCTTCAATTTTTTACAAACCATAGCCCCTGCATTACAGCCACCACTCCACTCAGCTTAACTCCTTGTGCTGCTTAATACACTATAAAACCTCTCTCCTAAAGAACATTTCCATGGAAACAGTCCATTAAAAATGAGTTTTATAGCTTATGTTTTCTATAAATGGACAGCTCACTTAATGGCCTTTTGCTATTACATTTTGCCAGAGAGGCTTCGAGTTTAACTGTATTCAATTATTTTATAATTTGAAACAGCACTTTTTATTTTACTTTATTTTATTGCCATTGCAAAATTTCAGCCTGGTTCAGTGAATTAAGAATTAAAAATTAAGGATCACGTCCCACACACAAACTGTCTAAACACATCTACAATAAAGTGGAGTCTCCCCACAGATTTAAGTACTTCAGGCTGTCCAAATTGTATTAATTTTATCCCAAATCCACCACGCTTCTTATTTCACCTAAAAGTGCAAAAATAAGTAGAACAGCAGGACAGATCTGCCTGAAAACACTTTTTTTTTTGGTGTCAAGATGACTTGGCAAAGCAAATTTTTAGGCTGTCTTTATTCAACTCTCTTGATACCCTCCTGAATTGAAGAGGAGACATATTTGCAATGAAAACCAGAATCTTCCTCCACTGGAAGAAACAAAAAACCAGTGTCAGCACTTTGCTGTTATCTGAACTCCCCAGGATCACAATTAATTCTTGGTGGGTTGCACAATTTATCAGAGCTCTCCCGAGGGAACTCTTGGCCAGGGCTGTGCCTGGGCTGCAATTTCCAGAGAGTTCAGGAGCTTAAGGAAGTTACTGTGCTGTCACAGGGTATTGTTCATCAACTGCCTTCTACAATTAACATCAGCATTTGTCAATTAACGACCTCATCATCTCCTTAAGAGAACTCTTCCTGGAGGCAGCTTTAGACGAGCTGTTGTTCATCAAAATCACCCTGAATTTGTTGCTTTTTTCCAACTAGAAGCCATTTTTTTCTCAGGCTCACCTTGAAGATGTTTCATTGGTGTTGGGAAGTCCCTGATGTTGGGAATCTTCGCTGTGTCCATATTCATGGAGACCACACCAGTTTTTCCATGCACAGCCCCTCTGATGCTTCCAGAAGAGCAATTCTGAGTGCCTGGGGACACACAGGAGACCACGGGCACAACTCTGGGCACTTGAACTTTATCTCCAGCAGAATCATTGACTCAAAGAGAGGTTTGGGTTGGAAAGAACTTAAAGTTCACCTCATTCCAGCCTCCTGCCATGAGCAGGGACACCTCCCACTAGCCCAGGTTGCTCCAAGCCCCATCCAACCTGGCCTTGGACACTTCCAGGGATGGGGAAGCCACAGTTTCTCTGAGCAACCTGTGCCAGGGTCTCACCACCCTCAGGGAAGAATTTCTTCCCAATATCCCATCTAACCCTGCCCTCTGGCACTGGGAAGCCATTTCCTATGTTCTCTCCCTCTATGCCTTGTCCCAAGTCCCTCTCCAGCTCTCCTGGAGCTCCTTTAGGCACTGGAAGTGGCTCTGAGGTCTCCCTGGAGCCTGCTCTTCTCCAGGTGAACCACCCAGCTGCCCCAGCCCATCTCCAGAGCAGAGGGGCTCCAGCCCTCAGAGCATCTTTGTGGCATCCTCTGGACCCACTCCAAGAGGTCTTTGCTCCCTTTCCTTTTCTCCCTCACCAGTTTGGTGGCCTCTGTGGGACCTTTCCCAGTCTGTCAATGGGTTTCCCCACCCTGAGCAAAACATAAATCTCCCAGAGAAGGAAAACTGACAAATCCCTGTATAATCCCCGATGCTCAGAGCTGCTCAACAGTCCCCTCTGTGCTCCTGTCTCCTCTCCTGTGTCCTTTAAGCAGCCTGGTTTGGAATTTTGTTGGAAAACCCTGTCCCAAAGCTGAGTATCCCCAGAGGTGCAGCCCCAAGCTCACGTTGTTTGCAGTAATTCTCTGAGGGACAGTGAGGAATGGCCTTTCACAGATCTGAATTCACATAACCATTTTCCCTGAGAATCAGGAGCAGTCATTGCATCTTTCTTTTTTAATTTTTATTTTATTTTTACTTTATCTTTTCCTTTTTTTTTTTACTTTAGTTTTTCATTTCTTTTTTTTCCCCTCACAGCACAGGCCATAATCACCCACTCAGATCAAGGCATTCCAGCAGGGAAAGAAGACAATCCCTTCCTTTCCTAGTCAGGTTTTTTCACCAAATGAAAAGGATATATCCTGCTGGACATGTGTGGATGACCAGCTGCTGGAATTACAAAGTTTTCAGAGCCTTAACAGCTGATCAATGCTAAATTTTGCTTCCTTTTAGCCATGAGAACAGCAATGGAGCCTGACTAACAAGGGCCAGTGTGAGTTAGAAAAGATGCTGGGAGCAGCTACAGCAATATTCTCATAATACCTCCAAATAATATTCCTTCATGCTTATTAAATGCCTAAATATTTCCCTTTGTCCCTCAGTGTGCAGGTCAAGGTATTTTTATTGCCACCAACTGATATTAAAGTATTGGAGAGAGCCAACCACCAACTCTGTAGGATTCAATGAGCATGAGAACACCTGCAAGTTTGAGTAGCATGACACCTACCAAAATTCTATATACATAAATCTTCATCCTTGACTCTTTCCATGTTGTTTCCAGAAGGTCTTCCCAGTTTCCATGCCTAATGTTCTGGGTGGGATTTTCCATCTGTGTTCCAAGAAGATTTTGTGTTCAGGCTCTGCATCTGCTCTTGCCATGCAAAGGAAAACCAAGCACACCCTGGAGACCTTGCCACATTCTGGAGGTTTCCTGCTCTGTTCTGCTGTGTTTATGTTTTCAAAAGGCAGAAAGGGATATCATAGAACCTTGGAATGAGCAAGAAGGTGCCCCCTGAGTCTCCTTTTCCTCCAGGCTGAGCCCCCTCGTCTCCCTCAGCTGCTTCTGGTGCTTCAGACCCTTCCCAGCTCTGTTGCCTTCTCTGGACACGCTTCAGCCCCTCAATGTCTTTCTTGCCATGAGGGGCTCAAAACTGACCCCAGGATTTGAGGTGTGGCCTCCCCAGTGCTGAGTACAGGGGGAAAATCAGTGCCTTGGCTGTGAAGGAAGACACGTGAAAGAAAACAGAACTGAGAATCAACTGGACAAAGGAGAAACCCGAGAAGAAATCCTGAAATATGGGCATTTCATTGATGCTAAAACGAATCTATCAATCAGATTCTGTCACATTCCATCACATGTATCACATGGCCTATCCCTGGAAGTGTTCAAGACCAGGCTGGACAGGGCTTGGAGCAACCTGGGATAGTGGAAGGTGTCCCTGTCCATGCCAGGTGTTTGGAACAAGATGGTCTGTAAGTCCCTTCCAATCCACGCCATTCTGTGAATCCGTGATGCCTAAAGGAAACCTTTTGCCCCAAGACCAGCAGCACTGTCTGGTGATGATGTGAAATTGGCAGGTGGATTCCAGCCCCTTCAACTCTCCAGTAAATCTACCCTTGGTGCCAACAAATCATTTCATTTCCTTGGCATCCCGAATGCTCTTCAAGTCCAACTCCTTGCTGTTTCCACTGGGAGGAACAGGGTAACTCTGAATGAATATTTACCTTCCGGATAGTTGCAGTCAATTAGTCCTCAGGGCTTCAACTGCCTCAGTGTGATGGGTTTGATTTGGTCCTCCCTGGTAACTAAAAGTAACTAGGGAAGTGGTCATTCAAAAAGGTATTCCACACATGATTTTCCACTTAACGAGGTGTTATGGGTTCACCCAGGTGGGCCTAAATTTAGGTTTTGGGGGCCAGACTAGGCCTGGAATTGTCAGGTGACTTGA
>JAOXXN010000395.1:152359666-152372059 GCA_026770055.1 Myrmophylax atrothorax
GGCGGAAAAAAATCTTCCTGTGAGGGTGGGCAGGCCCTGGCACAGGTTGGGCAGAGAAGCTGTGCCTGCCCCAACCCTGGAAGAGTCCAAGGCCAGGTTGGATGGGCCTTGGAGCAACCTGGGGTAGTGGAAGGTGTCCCTGCCATTGGTAGAGGGCTGGAGCTGGATGATTTTGAAGGTCCCTTCCAACCCAAACCATTCCATGATTCTCTGAATTCCATGGTCATGTCAGTCCCTTAGATTCTGGTTGTAGCTGTGCCACCCCCAGGAGACACTAAACAGCACCTTTTAACCCTGCAGCCTCTTCACCAACCTCCTTCTTTCCAGAAGGATCCTCATCTCTCCATAGGAATCCTCATGTTCCTGATGACAACTCTATATTGGAGGAGACAATAAGGGAGCAAGGGGTTCTGTGCAGCAAAATTGAGTCAGGACATCTTCTGTCTTCCACTGAATGCCTGACAGAGTCTTCTCCATCTCCTCCTAGCTTGGACCTGTCCTGCTTTACAAGGACTTCACATTCTCTTGCACCACCAGCAGCTCAGAGACAAAGCACAGATGGATCTTGCCCTTTGTCCTCCAACCTCATGTCGTGTCAACTCCAAATTGCTTGGCCAGAAAAAACCTCATCTGTTAAACATGCTGATTAATCCTAAGCTTAAAAATCCTCTAGGAGGCTTTCCATGGAATGACAGGGCAAAGGGAATGGTTGTAAATTAAAACAGGGTAAATTTAGATTAAGTAAAAGGAAGAAGTTTTCGAGAGTGAGGGTGATGAGACATTGACATGGGTTGCCCAGAGAAGTTGTGGATGTCCCATCACTGGAAGTGTTCAAGGCCAGATTGGTTGGGGCTTGGAGCAACATGGGATAGTGGAAGGTGTCCCTGCCCATGGCAGGGGGTTGGAATGAGATGGTCTTTAAGGTCCCTTCCAACCCAAAAATATTCTCTGTTTCTATGATATGTAAGTGTAAATCTCTGTCTTCTTCTCAGGGGTGATAACAGTGCCTAAATCAAGGATTTCACTCCAAAAAAGCCCTAGAATTCAGCTCAGCTGAGTGAAGGAGACCTTTGCTCCCTGTTGCCTCCAGCCAGTTTGTCCACACCCCTATAAATGTGCCCAGCACACTTCCAAAGTGCAAAGCACAAAGACTTCCCATAGATCAATATTCCATCTATCAATTTTCAATCTTTCAATTTTCCTTGCCCTTCAGTCATATCTGTTGCAGATGCATCTTTGTCCAGTCTGACATTCAAATCAATGCAGATACAAAAGGGATAAATCATCTGGTTTGTCTGAAATGGCAACAGCAGAGAGAGACACGTGAAAAACAGGCGGCAGAGAGGAAATATTTGCAGTGGTGGGGGCAGAACTGGCATCACTTACCAGCTGACAAGTTCCTTTCACATGCTAATGATATTAGCGAGTGTCTTTTACACTCTACTTTCAGTGCTGCCTTTCCATCATTTATTTGAAGGGATAAAAAGAGGGGAAAAAAAGAGGAGAAAATGACTTTCTTGTGACCCTGCAGTGATAAACTTGAGTACATAAAGCTCCAGAAAGAGAAAACAAACAAGCCAACAAACCACTTTGGAAGCTACACAGGAATTTGTTTTCTATGGATGCAGGGATTGAAAATATGAATAAATTTCAATGTTGAGGTTTATTTGAGTTTCTGTTGGAAAAACATTGCGAGCTGGGTTTGTTGGTTTGAGGTCGGTTTGTTTGTTTGTTTGGGGGTTGTTTTTGTTTGGTTGGGGGAAGTTGTGGGTTTTTGGAGTTTTTGTTTGGGTTGGGTTGGGTTGGTTTTCTTTTATGACTTAATTATAAATAATAGGATAAAAAAAATTAAAACCAACAAAAATAAGCACAGGATTTTTAAAAAAATATGTCTTTTGAATTCAAGGCCATTTTTCCCTCAACTGATTCATTTCCAATAACACACAGAGGGAAACCCCAAATTCAACAATTATTTCTGCAACGTGATGCAAACCTTGAACATATTTTGTGGGCAACACACACATGTTGAAAAATCCACTTAGTTGTTCACACAAAGCATTTTGTGGCAGTTGGGATGCTCTGAGACATCCACATGGGGCTGAGAACTTGGAGTTACTCACATCCTTCCAGAGCAGCAAATGCTTGGAAATGCCAGGACATGTGAAAGGACTCACTGAGGTCTTGAATGTCAGTGGAAAGAAATTGAGATAATTAACAGTATGAGGATAATGGAGATGGTGGAATTGAAAGCTCCAAACTGCCAAATCACACCCAGTGTAGGATGTTTTGACCAACACCACCCCTCTCCCACAGCAGGTCAGAGCCCCAGTGCCCACAGAAAGGTGCCCAGCACAAGTTGGTGAGATGGACACATCTCTTGGAGTGAATCCTGGACTTGACTCTTTCCCACATTTTGGGATTATGTTTGGGGTGTCCACAGGACATGTGAGGCTGATTGGCACAACACAGACCCCACAGGAGCCTGTGCCCTCCTTGACCCACAACCAGAAGCTGTGTGGGACTCTCTGGAGCATCTCCAAAGACTCCAAGTGGATCTGTGAGGTCATAAACCCCATATATTTCAACATATCAACCCCTTCCTGTCTTGGCAGATTTGACTGGGCTTGACTGGAAGTTTTTTCCTCAGAAAGCTAAAACCAAGAGAGCTAAATCCTAATTATCCTGCCCTTGTCCCTCCCTTAATTTTGACATCTACACCTTTATGTAATAATAACCTTTTCAGGGTGTTTTTGGCTGTGTGAAATCTACAGACCAACTGCAACGCTTTCATTATGGGAACAGTTCCCTTCCTGCTGCATCAGCTGCTGCAGCTTTTTTAACCTGAAAATATTCATCCCTTCAATGTGATTACTTGTGAAAAGCAGCAACCCAAGTATGGGAGATTTTCGTTTCTCAGAGCTGGTGGCATTAAATAATAATCAGGCAAGTTTGTCCAGCCCCACGTTATGTGAAGTGAGAACATTTCCCTGTTATCAGACAGGTTGCTAAATGACCTTTAAGTTCTTTTCCCCCCCTTTTGCCCAGCAAAGCACTTTTAACTTTGCACAGTCTCCTGAATAAAAATCTCCCTGATAATTACTTCTTCCAGCTCCTGGGCACTTGTCCCTAGATGACTCCTAAGCAAAGCCCACAAACTGCAGGAAGCTCGGTTGGTCCCAGCCACCTAGACCATGGCCTTGGAGAGCAGAAGATTCCTCAGTGGAGGTGAGAAGTGACCTGAGGGCATTGGCTCTCCAGCAGAGCAGAGAACACAGGCTGGCTTTCCCCACAGTATTATTATTATTGTCCTTTCCTGTTTGGCTTCAGCTCTGGCTGTTCCCATAACCTTCACCTTTTCCCTGGTTTTCTATGCCAATGACCTCCAAATCTGTGTGGGATTCTTCCATTTATTGTGTCACAAAGCTACAGTAACTCAGTGACTTTCATTGTCCCCTTTCCAAGGATAAAGCTGCCTCTGTAAGACATATAAAATAGTTATATTTTAAGACCTGAAGGTCTTAAAGTTTCTGTGAGAAATAAGTTCCCAGCATTCCCCAGCTCCATCCCTTGTTATTGGAGTTACCAACTTCCAACAGCTTCATGGCATCAATAGAATAGTCTTACCTGAATGGTTTATGTTTGTCCATCACTGTTTTGTTTACTCTTGTTGCCATTTCCCATGATCCCAAGTGGATTTTGAAAGGAAGGAAGCGACCCTGTATGAAGTCAAGGAATATTTCAACATACAAAGAGCTGGATCTCCTGTTCCTTCAAGAGATGTTCCCCTTCATCACGAGCCATGGAATAAGCTCCACTGGTGAATCACAGGATGACCTTGTTGGGCTGAGCAGGTGAGGGTTCACCTCCATGAACACACCACAAATCCTGAGGAAGGTCAGAGGGATGAAAATAGAAGGACTGATCAGCTTGAAGGAAACATCCTGAACTGCTTATCCCTAAGGAGAACAACTAGATCATCGTCCCAAATAGGAAATAGAGTGACATACAGATTAGGAGGACATAAAGGCTGTAGCACTTATTATGGGATGCAGGCAGAAGAAGATTTGAACTTTATAAACCTTTTCTGAGACATTTTCAATGGTATTGTGGGAATACATGAGGATACTCAGGGTTGTTTAGGAAAAGAGGATCAACCTCTTGTCTCAGGCAACAAGTGATTGGACAACGGGAAAAGGCCTCAGGTTGTGCCAGGGGAGGTTCAGGTTGGATATTAGGAATGATTTCATAATTGAAAAAGTGGTTAAGCACTGGAACAGGTCCAGGGAAGTGGTGGAATCACCATCCCTGGAAGTGCTCAAAAAATGAGTGGAAGTGGCACTTCATGATATGGTTTAGTGGGAATGGTGATGTTGAGTCCAAGGTTGGACTTCATGATCTTGGAGATCTTTTCCACCTTTAATGATTCTGTGATTCTAAGGGCCAAAACCAGGAAAAGTGAGGAATCAACATGAGTTGGGTGGAAGAAAGGAAGGGAAGTGAGAGGAGAGAGGGGACAAGAGGAGCTGCTCTGGTGTGCAGAGGCTACTGGGCAGGGTGGGCTGATCTGGTCAACTCCCACCCCAATCTCTGCTCTCATGAGGAGTGACAGGACCCAAGGGAATGTCCCAAAGCTCTGTCAGGGGAGGTTTAAGTTGGATATCAGGAAAAGGTTCTTCCCCCAGAGGGTGGTTGAGGAAGTGGGCACAGCACCAAGGCTGCCAGAGCTCAAGGAGCATTTGGACAACACTCTCAGAGACATGATGGGATTGTTGGAATTGTTCTGTGCAGGGCCAGGAATTCCTTGTGAGTCCCTTCCAGCTCAGGATATTCCATGATTCTGTGATTCCTTGAAGTTTAAGGGCTCCAATGTCCAGGTGGCAGCAACTGAGAAGACCTGGGGAATTAGGACCAGCTGCGGAATAGTCCATCCAAGGCTGGTTACAGGAGAAACCCATGTTCTGCACACGAGTCTTCCTGCAGCAACTTCAGCCCTGGTTGGCTGGAAAGGAGGAACAGGATCAATCCCTCCGTGCTGTTCTTGTTTCTGGGAGTGCTGTGTATTTAAATGGAGGTTTTTTAATTGAATTCCCTCGGTTTGTGTTTTCTGTCTGCATTGATCTGTGTGGCTGGCCATGTACATTCATAAATGCATATAAATATATAAAAATACAAATATATATATATATAAAATAAAACATATTGGGGGGCATCCATCTGGAAAACGTGCCTGGTTTTACCACTGGCTGAACCTGGGGACATGGTGCTACAGCAGCTTCCCCTATATTGGGTTATTGGATTTAACAACCTCTAACAGACCAGAAGAGACATCAGGGGACAGTAAAAAGTGCTTGTAGAGGAAAAAGCAAAATAAAACAAACCAACAAAACAAAAAACCCCACCTAGTTATGGTACAATCAGAAAATGCCTGTGCAATGGTCAGGCACCTTCTCATGACCTGGGCTTGTTTCTTGTAGTTGATCTGGTTCTCTTGGCTCCAGCTGGGAGGTTGTTCCATGACCTTCTTATTTTTATTATTTCTTAAATTCATGGCTGATTATTTTTCTTCTTCTTTTTTTCTTTTTTTTTTCTTTTCTTCCATTTTCTCTATGACAACACAGCCTACCTGGCATATGGTGGGATTTGTGGGGTTGTCCCATCAGGAGTTGACGTGGTGATCCTTGTGGGTCCCTTCCAACCCGGGATATTCTCTGATTCTATATCAGATCAATGGCTTTTAACCCATTCTCTGCCTTCTTTATGTAGGGATTCTCCAGGGGCTGCCTAAAAACAGCCTAAACCCACAGGTTTTAATCAACTGTGCTGCAATGCCTTTTACAGTTCTTTTAAACCTGTGTTAAAGAGAAGACATGTCCTCTTAGCCTGCATTTTTCTAACCTGCCCAAGGTCTCTTCCCTTAAAAGTGGTTGCCCTCCTGGCCTCGTTCTGCTCCCTCAAGAGCTGAGCTTGCCTTCCTGAGCTCTCACAACTGAACCAGGTGGGATCTTAGTCCAAAACAGGACTATCTCCTCATTTCTCCTCACCAAACCCTCTCCAGGACTGTGCTCAGATCTCTTGTCCCCTGTGGCTCCCCGGAATGAGCCCTGATATTGGAGGGCAAGTTATTCCTGTTATTTCCCCAAATGCACCAGTTCCCTCCCAGCTTTGTTGCCTTCCATCTCACATTGATGGCTGTGTTTTGGGAGGTGCCACAGCTCTTCTGGGGTGATATTTTCATCCTCTCTGAACTGACATTTCAAGCTTTAGCACAGAAGGCTGGCTCTGTTACCAGCAGGTTGCTTAATCCCTCTGTTCCTTATTTAACAAATGAAGAGCCTAATGAGGCTGTAGCTGCTCTCTCAATAAATTGTCAGGTCTTGAAAGCTAAAACCATCCTTCCCCAGGTGAATATTCACTGCTGAAACACTGAGTTGATGACTTTGGCTGGTGTTTTCATCCCAATTTAGCTACACCAGAGGGGGCATGAGAAAAAATTCCTGTGGCAGGATGAGCTTGTGAAGGATTTTCAGTGAAAACAGGAGCTCTGTGGATTTATCTCCCATGAGAAAGGCATGGAGAGATCTCTGAATTCCAAAGAAAAGTCATGTTTAGAAAGAGTGAAAAAGCCACCAATTCAAACAACATTCACCAGGGTAGATTTAGATGGGATATTGGGATGAAATCCTTCTGTGGGAGGGTGGTGAGGCCCTGGCACAGGTTGCCCAGAGAAGCTGTGGCTGCCCCATCCCTGGAAGGATGGATTTTCCCCCTGGAAGTGTTCAAGGTTGGGTTAAACAGAGCTTGGAGCAACCTGGTCTGGTGGAGGAAGTCCTTGCTGACTGCAAGAGGTTGGACTAGATGACTTTTTAAAGTCCTTTCCAACTCAAACTATTCCATGATTTTATGATCTTTGGGCCAAAATGAGAATCAAGAGCAGCACAAAACATCCTCTCTTGCATCCTGGGAATCCCTTTCCTCTGCCCTTTCTCCTCTTGCTTCTCTTCTCCTGTTCCAGGCCCCTTGCAAGGTGGTACACTCCATTTTTCCTGCTGCACTGGAGCAGTTCCCACCTTGGTGCTGCTTCCCCCACTCCTCCCTCCTCCCTAAACACTTCACAGGGACATTTTACGGGCACAGGGGCACAGAAACTGTTTGACATTGTTTTATTGAGATGGAGCCGATTTGCAAAGCACTGTCCCCCCCTCCTGGCTACCAAGCTGAGGAAAAAACCTCCTGGATATCAATAATCATGAGCTTGTTTCAAAAACAAGGCAGCCAGGCATGTGGTGATCGTGGCAAAGTAGCTCTCAGGGAGAACATCCCGAGCTTTCATGAGAGGTGCTGGCACACAAGAAATTGCTTAATGCAGCAAGGAAATCACTCAGTCATAAAGGCAGTTTATACTCTGGGTATTTCATTTTTGTTTATTTATTTTTTTTAGTGCTATCTTGAAGAAAGAAAAAAAAAAGAGGGAGGGAGAGAGAAAACAGTAATAATGGCTTTACATAGAAGGGTAACTGCTCAGAACAGGCTGATCCATCAGCTGGGTTGGCAAAACACAAGCTGACAGCCATGTGGAGGCAAAGAAAGCTGTGTTGGACATTTTGATCTAATAGGAAGATGTCACCCTGCTAATGAGACATCTGAAGGGAAGCTCACACTCAGAATTAAAATCTACAACCCTGGGCAAAGAAATGAAGATCTGCTTTCAAGTGTGGGCCTGGGAAGCTCCTTTTTTTGTGGTGAATCAGAGAATTACAGAGTCATGAAATCACAGAAGGTTTGGGTTGGAAGGGACCTTAAAGATCACCCAGTTCCAACCCCCTGCCATGAGCAGGGACACCTTCCACTAGACCAGGTTGCTCAGAGCCTCATCCTGCCTGGTCTTAATCTGTATATTGTATATGTGATGAGAAATAAAATGTTTGTTTGGATGTGCTGGTACTGTCTGAACCCCGAGGGCCAGGCCCACCAAAATGATGTCAGGAGAGACAGTGATGTGACACAGAAACTTGAGTGGCCACACAAAGTGGACCCACAGGTCTGTGTAGCTCCACATCTACTCTGGACAGCCAAAAGAGGACTGTGAGGATGGTGAAGGGTCAGGAGATGAAGCCTTGTGAGGAGAGGCTGAGGACACTTGGTTTGTTCAGCTGGAGAAGAGGAGACTGAGGGGGGGACCTCATCATGGTCTGGAGCTTCCTTGGGAGAGGAAGAAGAGGGGAAGGCACTGGTCTTTTCTCTGTGGTGACCAGTGACAGGACCCAGGGAATGGCTGGAGCTGTGCCAGGGAAGGTTTAGGTTGGGTATCAGGAAAAGCCTCTTCCCCCAGAGGGTGGTGGGCACTGAACAGGCTCCCTAGGGCAGTGGGCACAGTCCCAAGGCTGCCAGAGCTCAAGGAGCATTTGGACAATGCTCTCAGGCACATGGTGGGGTTCTTGGGGTGTCTGTGTAGGACCAGGAGTTGGACTCAATGATCCTCGTGGGTCCCTTCCAGCTCAGGGTATTTTGTGATTTGGTGATGCTCATTAGTATGTTCTTCCTGCTTCCAATGATCTCTGTGTGAGAAGATCCTGATCCAGGCATTTTATCTTTCAGCTTTGAAGATCCAAATTCCTTTCCCTCCATGGTGCTGCCCCATTGCTTTGTGAGCTCCTCTCAGTGCATCACCCACAGCCCTCTCAGCAAAGACCTCCACAGCTGGGTAAGGTTTTGTGAAGACCCAAAGTGTTTTCCTTGCTCAGAATTTGTCACCTGGGACAGAATTCATTCTCATCTGCTTTCTCTAGGCAAATAAGCAGTTTTATAAACTTCTTTAATATCCTTTCTTTATTGTTCTTTTTTTCCCCCTGAACCCTGAGCTGAAGCCCCTGTGCCACGAGATGTCCTGAGAGGAGTCCTTTGCCTGTTCACTCTGTTTGACAAGAAAGTCTTTTTTCCTGTCTGGAACTGGGAGGTGATGGAAGCAGCTGCTCCCACTGCTGGAAAAGTAGTGGGAGGCACAAAGGGAATTTGCAGATGTGAAAAATGTAGTATTCATGTTGGTTCTCTCCTGTTAAAATCAGCGAGCAAAGCACATCTCCAGCCCCAGCTTTTTTTGCAGGAGGTGGGGAAGAGGCAGCAAACATTCCCACTTGTCCCAGCAAACAGATTGGGACTCGGACTGGGACTGGGACTGGCATCCACTTCCCATCCAAGGGATTAGGTGGCCTGAAATAGGTCCCAGCTTTTCACACAGAGACCCACTGTGGCTGCTTGGGATAAAATTGGGTGTGGTTCTTGCTGGGCTCCCGGTGCAGTGAGTTGTTTGGCTGTTGCCTTCAGAGCACAAAACGTTCCACCCAGAGCCTGGCTGGTTTTTGGGCAAGAAAATGATTCTGTGACAGACACTCTCTTGCACTCCCTGTTCCCAAAACTCACCAGGCTGGGAGATGTTGCATTTAGTGGTGATAAGAGTGGCACAGAAATCAGGAAATTTATACTCCCAGCCTTGCTTTACATCACAGGAGCCATCGGAGCCCCTTTCATGACACCATGAGTTGGTCTCTAATGTAGAAAAAAGGAGACAGCCACTGATATTATCTTTCCTCTTGTCTTGCTGTTCATCTGTATAATCTATGAAAGTGAGCAAAGGGGTCAGAGTTTATCTGAAAGGCTCTTCCAAAGGCTTGTAATGCCACTGTCTGCCAGGTGCCACCACTACCCTCTTTCCACGAGCTGTGCTTGGCTTTGGGCTTAGCCTTGTAGAGCAGATTTTGCACTTTATCCACTACAACGTTGCCACTTCCTTGTCTTAAACCAAACTGGGGTTTTGTTACCTGGTTCTGCCACTCACCAGCCCTTTCATCAACTGCTCCCCAGTCCCATCATGCTCTCCAGCCTTTGGATCCAATGAGTAATTTCACAAAATCATAGAATGTTTTGGGTTGGAAGTATTCTTAAAGATCATCAAGTTCCAACCCCCTGCCATGGGCAGGGACACCTTCCACCAGACCAGGTTACTCCAAGCTTTGTCCAACCTGGCCTTGGACACTTCCAGGGATGGGACAGCCACTGCTTCTCTAGGTGACCTATGCCAGGACCTCACCACACCCACAGGGAAGAATTTTTTCCTAATATCTCATCTAAACCTGCTCTCTTTCAGTTTGAAGCCACTCCCCCTTGTCCTGTCACTTCTGACTCTTTTAAAAAGTCTCTCTCCATCTTCCTTGTGGGCTCCCTTCAGGTGCTGGAAGGGCACAATTAGGTCATCCCTAAGCCTTTTCTTTTACAGGATGAACAATCCAAAGCTTCTCATCCTTTCCTCCCAGCAGAGCTGTTCCATCTCTCTGATCATCTTGGTGGCCTCCTCTGGGATTGCTCCAACAGCTCCATGTCCTTCCTGTGCTGGGAGCCCCAGAGCTGGAGTCAACACTCAAGGTGGGGTGAATGGGAATGGCTCAAGTACAGAAACCCTCACCAGACCCAAGTGGATTTTGGTTTGATCTCCAGCCTATTCTGACCTCTGAACTCTTCCTCAGCCTCCTACTTTCATCAACCCTGTCCTGAAATTAATCTACTCCTCCAAAAAGCAGAAATTCTTCCTAGAAATTCAGCAATTGCAAATCCATCCCAACCACCAACCCAAGCAGAGCAATTGAGACACTTCTGTAGGCTTTAAAAGGCCACATTTAGGTGTGATGACAATCCCCATGGCCAACTGGTGGCCACCTGCCCAGCTTGCTGAAGGTCTAGATTAATGTTGCAGCATCCCAGCAACGGCATTTTGCTCCAGAGGTATTTCCTGAAGGTTTTGGTGCCTCAAACTGGCACAGCTCCCAACCTCCAGCTGTCCTGGAGTCTCCCACACTCCTGCTGCAAGGCTGTCACATCCCTCAGCTGCTGTCACCTACCAAACACAGCTCTGGGGTGCTCCATCTCCCCTCTCCTGGCACTGATCCGCTGTTTTCACCGTAACATTTTGACATTTCTTTCCCCCAAACTGATTCCCATTATGATAATGATGAGAACTTCCTCTGCAGAGACAATTCCTCCAGCCTGCCAGGCTTGTTCAGGCTTTATATTTAAAGGCTGGGATGCTCCTTGTGAGGACTCCTGAGGTGGATCACAGGAGGTATTTCAGAGAGCCCTCCAGCTTCAAAAAGTGGTTGAGGACAAGAAGAAACAACCACTGCCAAAGGAAATTTAAGGAATTCTAACATAATATTCCCACTGGGAAATATGTGGTTTTTAAAGAAAGAGCATTCTGTCACTGCAGGACAGTTGGCACCTTGGAAATGACTGTTGTGTCCTGATTTGGGGTGCACAAATCAGCAATATGGACACCCTTGGAAAGAAGTGACAAGCATTTGTTGTTCTGAGTGCAGGAGTTACGGGCAGGAGGTTCTAGTACGGCTTGAACACACAGTTGGTGTGTCCTGCAGGACATCCTGCTCTTGCTGTCTCCCTCACTATCAAGGAGATCCAGAAATCATCACAACATCATCCAATCATAGAATCATTAACAATGGAAAAGAGCTCCAAGATCATCTATTCCAACCACCAATGTAGCACCAGCATCACGTTCACCACTAAACCATGTCCTCAAGTGCCACATCCGCATGTTTTTTGGACACTTCCAGGGATGGTGGCTTCATACCAGAAGTTGACCTACTACCCCCAGGTAGGACAGAATCAGCCATAACATTTGTTCACAGCAAAACTGTTGCCACACAAGCAATTCTGGGGTGGGTTGGTCTTGTACCTCAAACCAGATTAACTTCTGACCTCACAGACCAGAGGAGCAGATGTGCTGCTCCTAAACTCTGGTATAACACACAAATTTCAAGGGCAGGGACGTGAGTGGTCAGTTCCTTCCACTGCCCGGGCAGTGGAACAGTCTAAAGTGGGAAAGTCCCTCTTACCCACACTCATGGCCACCCCTCCACCTTCCCCATGGTGGCCAGCAGGTCTTTCCTAGGTATTGACATTGGCAGAGTGAATTGCCGTGGCTGTTTCACCATCCCAAGGATTTCACTGCCTGTCTCACATACATCCTTAGAATCATGGAATCATTAAGTATGGAAAAGACCTCCAAGATCGTTCAAGTCCAGCCTTTGACCAAACACCACCATGTCCACTGAGCCATAATTGTGAAATGCCAGATCCAGTCACTTTTTAAGCACTTCCAGGGATGGTGACTCCACCACTTCCATGGGCAGTTCCAATGCTTAACCACTCTTACAGTGAAGAGATTTTTCCTATTATCCAACGTGAACCTCCTGTTATGGGTTCACCCAGGTGGGCCTAAATTTAGGTTTTGGGGGCCAGACTAGGCCTAGAATTGTCAGGTGACTTGAGCTGGGCTGGGCTAGCTGACAGCTGACTTCTTCTAACCAATGATATTGTATTCCATAC
>JAOXXN010000395.1:152390373-152404840 GCA_026770055.1 Myrmophylax atrothorax
CCGTGGCACTGAGTGCCATGATGTGGTAAAGGGACTGGAGTTGGCCCAAGGGTTGGACTTGATGATCTCGGAGGTCTCTTCCAACCCAGTCAATTCTATGATTCTATGAAAACAGAATTTTCAATGTGTTTAGAGGCTGTGGGTATATTTGTACCCTTGTCTAGGGCTGTCCCCATAACAGCAGAGACAACAACAGAATAATCTCCCATCCCATTCTAGTCCAGAACTTTCCTGCTGCTGTAACTACTGGGATGCCCCAACTCCCACATCCCTGTGGCACAGGTTTTCCCTAATTGACATTCCCAGCGACTCCTTTCCCTGCTCATTCCACATTCCTCCCGAGTTGCTTCCTTTCAAAACTCATTAGTGGCATTTATCCTCATTTAAATGAGGAGAAGCCACCCAGGTAAGATATACAGATGGCACATTGTCTGGGGAGAATCGTTAAAACTTGGAGGAGATTAAAAAACAAAGAAGGATATTTTGCTGTGGAGATAAAAACTCCTGCAGCAAATTATCGGTGGGAGAAAGAAAGACAAAGGTCTGTTGGAAGGCAGGGTTGGCTCTTGGGAAGGAGTCAGGCAACCTCTGAAGAAGCAGAGGGGAATGTGGAGAGAGAATTTCACCTCTCAAAGGGACAAGAAGAGGAAAAAGCAGAACAAAGTGATTAAAGAGGTGGGAAGGAAAGAGTGAGCTGATGAGCTGGGGAACAGAAGACCTGTGGGAAACCAAGTGCTGCTCAGACAGCAAAGTTATTTCTAGATGTGGGACCTAAAATTGTCCCCAGAGCTCAAATCCTGCAGTTTTGGCCACATCCTGGTTCAATATCCAAGCAACATTCCCCTCTTCAGGCATGACCAGGGACTCTGGGCCATTCTCCAAGGAATGCTGCTTCATGACCAGAAACCTTCTCTTTTACAGCATAAATGTAACACATTTCTACATATTTCTTTCTTCATTTTTTCTTTTCACACTGATGTTACTTGTCTTTTCTGGGTGTTTAACCCCTTGGCTCTGCCTGAAGTTTATGAAGTGAATTAGTGATTCCTTCACACAGATGAGGAAGCATCGAGGAATTTCCCAGCAACATTACCCAGCATGTCCTGGAATACCCAACCCATTTAGAATTTCCCAATATCTGAAGCATCCCTCAGATTTTGACCTTGCATATTTATTTTGGCCTTAGATTCAAGGCCTTAATTCATGTAGCTGGGATATCTTATAATCCCTAATTTGTCCAACACAAATACTCAACCCAAACCCCAGCATTGTGCCAGCTACTAAGAAGAATATTCCAGCTCAAACCAGGACAACAAGGCCCACTTGATCCATGTTTGAAGCTTCTGGATACTGTCAGGAAGTCTATAGATTTATTGGCTTCAGTCGGGTCTAATTGTGGGAAAATAAACTAATTTAATAGAACTGCAGAATCCAGGAGTCATAGAATGATTTGAGTTGGAAGGGACCTTAAGGATCATCTCATTCCAACCCCCTGCCATGGGCAGGGACACCTCCCACTGGACCAGGTTGCTCAATTTGACCTTGAACCCTTCCAAAGAGGGTAGTTTTAGATTAGATATAGAGAAGAAATTCTTCACTATGAGAGTGGTGAGGCTGTGGAAGGACATTCCCAGAGGAGCTGTGGATGTCCCTTCCTGTGGCAACTGAGACACTGAATCTGTCCCACCACTGGGTACAGACATTTCCTGTGTTAAGCAGAGATCCTCAGTTTGGCAGCAGAGCTGAGGCTGCTGCTCTGTTCCCTCTAGAAATGGTCACATTAGTCTTTCAAAGCCTTAAAAATGTACAGAAGCTTTAACAGCATCCTGGAATAAAACCCACATTTACTATTCAGTTTTATGGTGTTCCCCCGGGCAGAGGATTATAAAGAAAAGCATCTTGCAGTTAAAAGGGATCTTTAAAAAGAGTTCTTGACCCACAAGCAACACCTGAGCAACTGCTGTCATCTGTCAGGAACTAATAAAACCCTTCTGCTCTCACCTCAGTGACTCATTGAGAAAGACATGGAGCTACTGGAGGGGATCCAGCAATGCTGAGGACTCTGGAGTCCCTTTCTTGTGAGGAAAGGTGGGAGCTGGGCTTGTTTAGTCTGGAGAAGAGAAGACTGAGAGGGGATCTCATAAATCTATGTAAATATCTCAGAGAAGTGCCAAGAATATGGTGCCAGACTTTTTTCTGTGGTACCCAGTAACAAGACAGGGAGCAATGGCCATGACCTGAAACACAAGAAGTTCCACCTCAATATGAGGAGGAATTTCTTTCCGTGAGGGTGGCAGAGCATTGGAACAGCCACCCAGGGAAGGTGTGGAGTCTCCCTCTCTGGAGACATTCCAAACCCATCTGGACACTTCTCTGTGTCACCTGTTCCAGGTGACCCTGCCTTGGCAGGGGGGCTGGACTGGAAGATCTCCAGAGGTCCCTCACAACCCTGAATATCCCACGATTCTGTGATTTCAGACCACTTGGGGACAAAAGCCCTTGTACTGTTCAACTCCTCTGTGATTCTGCTTGTCTTTAAAACACATTTTTCTGAAGGCTCCTCCTCACACCAACCCCTGAATGTCCTCAGTCCCTCTGTGTTCTCCTCTGCTCCCCACGATTCACTCCCTGTGATTTATATCCCACTGTTCAGCTGCAGGTCCCTGTTATCTCTTCAGTTGTTTCCAAAACCACTGTTCAAATGACATGCAGAATTAGCAGAGGATCATCCTCCACTGCAGTGGAACCAATTTTGTTGGAGTCATTCCAGCCTGGATGGAGCTTGGGAGCAACCTGGTCCAGTGGGAGGTGTCCCTGCCCACGGCAGGGGGCTGGAACAAGATGATCTTTAAGGTCCCTTCCAACCCAACCCATTCTCTGTTTCTGTGATTCCAGCAGTCAGACGTATCCCCATTCCCAACATCTGCCTGAGGAAACTGGGAACTGTGAGCAGGAAATGCCTTCTTACCCCAATTTAAAAAAGATATGCCATATTTGTGTATTAATGGTCATTGTTTTCCTGATGCCAGGGGAGCAATTGTGTGGGAAAACCCCTCAGGAGCAGCAGGAAGCACAGACTGAAGAGCTGGTGCATCCTGGTTATTCATTATCCAATGCACATTGCTAAGCATTCCCCAAATCCCTGCAATGTATTACTGAATTACTGTTCACTCTGCCACATTTTTAATGGGTGTAAATGAGGAAGCTGAGGCAGAGGGATGTTTACAGAAGGCCTCAAAAGTGATTTAGGGAAGAATAAGGAAAAAAAGCATTTTTCTGTTTGGTTTTATGGGCTTAGAGATTCCTTATCCTTCTTGTTCTGGGATTTCCGTCAGGTTTTCCAGCTCTGGACTCCCTGACCACAACAGGTCCTACCTCAGCCATGAGACTGCTTTGAAAGCCAAGGGATGCTACAACTCAGACTAATAATCCAGGCAGCCTCTTCACCTGCTTCTGCTCACTTTGGCTTCACATCTTCCAGCTCTTTACTCCAGGGATGTGGCTGAGAGACATCCTTTAAAACCCCAACTCACATTTTTGAGCAACCCCATGTCTCCAAGAATTAGAGTTTATAAAAGATCCAGGTGAATACTCCAGGGATGGCAATAAACAGGTATAAATACCTGACTGAACATACCCCCAAACACATTTGGTGGCAGAGGGAGAGTGTGTTGTGTCCAGGGAAATCTGGTTATTCCTGGAATTTTAATGACATGAAGAAAGGCCAAACAGAAACACAAGCTCTCTCCATGCCTTGTGCTAAGAGATCATTTTCTTCAGCAGAATTCTGAGGAAAGAGGTGTCTGTGCAGAGGAGTTGAGTTCTTTTACCCTCTTTCATAACTAATAATGAGCTGTAACCAGCAATCAGCTCAGCAGCCTTGTCATCCTCTGTCACTCACTCTGCCCACATCCAGCTGGAACTGCAACTTCCAGCTTCCCAGAAGCACAGAAAGGTGAAATCAGTCAGAGGGAATTCAGGAAGCAACTCGAGAAGAGATTTTATAATCAGGGGAGAAAACTGCTCCGTGTTCTAAGCAGAATGGACCTTTCAAATATGTTCCTATTGAAGTTATTAAAGTATGGAATGTGTGTTGGTGAAAAGGAAAAGTTGTTTCCAGCTGTTTGAAAAACCAGCTACTTGGAAATTAAGTCAGCCCCAAACATTCCAAAATCATGAGATAAAGTTAAAAATGAAACTCTGCAATATGAGTTCATTTATTAATGATTGCAGGACATGGTCTTTTCACACCATTCAGCCCCTGGAGGATACCAAGGGAAGGCCAGTCAAGAAGTTCTTCCTTCAGTCTCAAAATTCTTTCCTTTGGGACAGTCACTGGTGTGGCAAAAGATCTGTCACCAGAGCTCACAACCCTCAGGATGCAATGGCAAAGGCCACCAGTTCTGTGACCCCACAAACTGAAATTAGATCCCAACCACGGAATGGTCTCAGAGCTAAAGGAGATCTTAAGTGCTATTTTAATGAAAAATTAATAATCAGTCCAACTTTTCCAGAGAATTCAGTGAGCTGTTAGGGCCCCCAAGGTAACCTGAGAAGATATTCCAGTGGGGATTCAGAACATGAGGGAGTATTTCCCCTCAGAGGTTCAGATCTAGGAACAACTATCTAAGTAAAAATCATCTTTATTGTTTCTGTGATTTAAAAGCTACAAATAGAATCACACAACGGTTTGGGTTGGAAGGGACCTTTGGATTGGAAGGGACCTTTAAGACCATTCCATTCCAAGCCCCTGCTGTGGTCAAGGACACCTTCCACTAGACCAGGTTGTCTAGTCCATCCAGCTCCAACAGGGAGCAGCAATTGCTTTTCCTGCCTTGCAGACACAGAAACAAAGAGAGTTTAATCAAAGATTATGACCACTTTTATTGAAAATTAATTTGGGCTGTTTGCACTCTATTCCATCTGTAATTAGTGAGATAATGGAGATGGGATTTGGCAGGAAGATTCAAAGACTCTGTCCAACAACTCTGCCACTCAGGGCAAGGAGGTGCCGTCACCTCCTTGGCAAAGAACTGAGTCTTACTGGGAGCCACTTTTAGTCCTCGGTATTAAAGGTTCCTGAGCTGGCCTAAAGCCACTGGGAGAGGCTGAAAGGCAGAATGTGCATCCTCCATCCCAAACCCAGCACTGCTGAGAGGGTTTGATAAGGAAATTTGCTGTAGAGGAATTAAAACAGTCCAGTGTTGCCTTTTTCCCATTCCTCGTGTCCTGGTGACACAACTTAATTTACAAACCAGGACCAAGTACTGCCAGATTTCCAACTGCTCCTTTCCACTGCTGTGAAACCTTGGGATGGACAAGCATGGTTTCCTCACTGCACAAAATGGGCTTTACACTTCTGGGAAAGCAGAAGTCAACTGAGACATCCAAGGACTGCTCAGTGTAGTTTGGGGCATTACATGTAGTTGGTGACAAGGTTGGCATTGGAAGGAAAGGGGTTCATAACCAGGGCTGTGTCTTGGGCACTGTGATGGTCCAAGTCCATCTGTCTTGTCTTGACAACTCAAAGGCAGCAACAAACCACAAATGCCCCCCCTGTTTCCTTGTGAGATCCCACCTGGAGCACTGAATGCAGCTCTGGGGTCCTCAGAAAAAGAAGGATGTGGAGCTGCTGGAGAAGTTCAGAGGAGGACATGGGGATGTTCCAAGGGCTGGAGCCCCTCTGCTCTGCAGACAGGCTGAGAGAGCTGGGGGTGTTCACCTGGAGAAGAGAAGACTCCAGGGAGACCTGAGAGCCCCTTGCAGTGCCCAAAGGGGCTCCAGGAGAGCTGAAGAGGGACTTTGGACGAGGGATGGAGTGACAGAACACAGGGAATGGCTTCCCAGTGCCAGAGGGCAGGGATAGATGGGATATTGGGAAGAAATTCTTCCCTATGAGGGTGGGGAGGCCCTGGCACAGGTTGCCCAGAGAAGCTGTGGCTGCCCCGTCCCTGGAAGTGTCCAAGATCAGGTTGGATGGAGCTTGGAGCAACCTGGGATAGTGGAAGGTGTCCCTGCCCATGGCAGGGCAGTGGAAATGAGATGATCTTTGAGATCCCTTCCAACCCAAACCATACTTTGCTTCTATGATTCCATCATTCCCTTTTGGGAGCCACCACTGCAGATCAAACCCACAACAACAGCAAATCCTGGTCAGACCAAACAATCCCATCAACCACATGGTATTAAAAGAGTCATCCAGGCCCAAAGAACCTTCATTGAGGGTTGAGATCTGATGCTTGTGGTGTCTGCAGGCAACAACAAACCCAAAGATGACCTGGGCTGTGTCCATAGAAAAATACTTTCCACCTTGGCAACATAATAGTGTTTAGGTGGATTTTTTGAGGGGTTTTTTTTGTGTGCAGTTCTTGAAAGAACTTCCCAACCCTTCTCAGCTCTTCCTCGCAGCCATATCAGGGTGTAACCCTTTGAGGTTTATCACCTGAGCTGAGCCCTTTGGCATAGCATTAACACTGAGGGTTTCTTGAGCACACAACATCTCCCCCTGCTCTGCCTGGTCTGAGCCTTGTCTGAGCCAGAAATTTTGCAATATTGGTGCTGAATTATCAGATTTTAAGAGTATTTGCAGAGGTATTTTCCATTCAAAAATCTTGGCAGATCTCCTCAATCCAGGTTTCCTTGAGGAACATCAAGTTATTGACTAAGCAGAAAAGCTGTGAAACCTTTCAGACTCTGTTTGGTTGTTGACTTTATGCCCTTCTGCACTTCAGCTTTTATGGGCAAAGGCACAGGCAGCATAAACTCCTTGTGATGTTTCCGAGTGGAAAAGGAGACTGAGCTCGACTTGGAATGTCTCATAAAAGAGTTGTGTGGAAATGGGACATCATTTGCTGACTGCACAAGGGATTAAATACACAGAAAAGATGTAACTCTCTCCAAAACTGCTCACAATTATCCATTATTCTGCTCTCGGTTTAATGAGTGTTTATACTAAAAGCCTGTCTGAAGTTTTAACTGGAGTGCTGTGAGTGACATCCAGATAATGAAATGCACTGATTTAATATCCCTGAAGTTCCTGTTCCCAGAATGATCCCAAAATGCTCTGTGGTTTTTTTATAGCCCTGAACAATGGAATCCAAAATATTGGGTTTCCCTTTACAAATCTCCCTTTCATTACTCTGCCTTAATGAACTATGATCAGGCTTGGACAGGAAGGCAAATACTCATCTTAAAACATCAGAGCAAGTTCTTTGTCTCTTCCAAAGCTCTCCCTTCTGAAGTTTTATTCTCTGACTTCTGAAGTTTTATTCTCTCAGATAAGATATTTCATTTCATTTGTTTGTAAGGTCTCAGTGTTTGAAGCAGAGCTACAGAGGCCTTCAGAGGAGGATTCATCTCTGTGCCTTCTCTGTCAAGTTTATAAGAGAAATCACCCTCTGGAAGTGCCTGTTTCTCTCTGCCAACCACAGAAGGAGCTTAAACACTTATCTAGAATGAGTCATTAATTTAGAGTTGTTAATTGAACTAAGCTGGGCTCAGCTCTCAGAGTTTAGGCTTATATAGTCTTAGCTGCCTACAGGGTAAGGTACTGTCACCCCATTTGTCCACCACGAGCCCAGATTTGTGAGTTTATCACAGAATCATAGCATGGTTTGAGTTGGGGGGATCTTGTTCCAGTTCAGCAGGTGAGACCAGTTTATCACTGTGTGGGTGTGATGAAAGCTGTGGATTCTACACCCTCTATTCATTTCCCAGGAACTGTTACCAATGGATCATTTGCAGCAGCTGCCCAGGGCACGCCTGACCCCTCAGGCTGGGAGCTGGCTGGGAAAGAAGCCTGGGAGATAAAGAGCTGGGAGAACTGCCCTGCAGGGAGTCCTTGGCACCTCCACACCCACCTGAGGGGTCATGCCAGCAACAATTCCAAAATCCCCCCTGACTCTCAGAGTCAGATCACCCAGTGTGGAACTGCCTGTCCAGAGGGAGGCACTGGGCAGTCCCACCTGGACCTGAGGGGAGAGAATCTTGGGGGTTTGGGGACTTGAAAAACCACTCATCGGATCCAAAGGAGGAGCAAAACCTTGACAGGAGGAGACCACCACTTTCAACCAGACTGAGACCATCACTCTTCACCAGACTGTGCCATCATCTGTACCAACAGGTTTTTCCCTTCCTTTTCCTTTGGACTGGGGGGAACCCCGTGGGGCTCAGCACAGGGGCCACCAAACCCCACTGTGTTTGTGCCCCAGGGGGCTGGGTTACACTGCTGGGTTTTGTGGGTTAAACCCAATTTCTCTTTGTGTCATTGTTTTTATTGTAATACTGTTACTAAATTGTAGCTCTGCCTTGTGATTTCTTTTGTGTTGGGTTCATTTCTCCTGCTGGTTTACCTTTAAACAAGCACAGTCCCATCACCCCATGATTTAAAGAAACAGCACCCTCCAGGTGCACCTCATGCCCCTGATTCTTGTGCCAAATTAATTCCCTACCAAAGTAGTCACATGCATTCTTTTTCTCCAGTTTTACACTCAAACATTAGAAAATGAAGCACCATCTTATATTTTACACACATTGTTTGAACATATAACTACAAATCTATTTTAAGGAAGAAATATTCCATACACTCTCAAATTCCCATTTTCTTTTAACTTGCCTTCTCCCCAGGAGAAACCAACAAATCAATAATGCACTGCAGTGCCTCCTACTTTAATGATTAAATCTACATATTGTACATCATGCTGACCCCACGAACTGACTGGCTCCTTTAGAAAAATCCTGTTTAAAATAAAAAGCCAGCATGATTGTTTAATCTACAAGCCCAAAGTGGTTAATGTGAGCAGGTAATAGGTGAACAAGAATTCAAACACATCTTGAATCGCAGCTCCAAGTCTTCAAGGCACAGCAAATGACAAGATACAAACACCAACAAGGGATGGGAACTGCCCCTGCAGATGCTGCCATGGAAAAGCTGTTGCTGTTCCAACATGCACCCTCAGCTGCCAGTCCAGGACAAGCACCTGACCCAGCAGCACAGCCTGTTCAGGAACACAAGCTGAACACCTGGGAGGACACACTAAGTCCTTTGGCTTGTAAGAAGAGTGAGTGCTTCTCTTTTAGCCAACCTTTCTCCCACCTTCTCCCAAAGTGCTTGGTGGCATCACCAATGAAAAACACTCCCAGCCTGTGCAAATGCCTGTGCTCACCCTCCAAAGACCATTTAATTTCAAAGAGCTTCCTGTTGTGTGTAGCACTGAGGGCACCCCTGCAAGGCACAGCAGCAGAAGAATGAAAAGCCACAAACAAAACACATCTCCTTCCAAAAGAAACACAGTAAAGCACAGCAATGGCACACAACTGCCTTCATTGTTGATAGGAGAATACTTCTGGTCTAGTCCAATTGAGAATCCATCTGCCACCATATTTTGCCCCCAACAGCAGCCAGTTACAAGACAATGCACAAACAGCCCAGCAAACAAGAACTGGTGCTCCCCAGGGTGCACCCTCTGGCTCAGCAATTTGCCACCTCAGTGTTCAGCAATCACAGACAGGTAATTTTATTTTACCATTTGGCTTTTTGTACCTGTATGAGCCTTAACACCCCACCATCCCCCAGCAAACAGCTCCAAAGCACTGTGCAAGGAGGTCAAGCAGAAAAGTTATTCCTGGAGCTCCAGCTCCTCTCAGTACATCATAAACATGGTAAGGCAAAAGATACAGAAATCATGTAAACATTCACTAATCGAGCAGTGATACACAAGGACACTGCAGGTTCACTTTTCTCAGCTGGCAAGAAAGGTATGTAAGCAAGACATTTCTAACCTGAAGTGGAAATTAGTTTCCTGTATTCTTTCTTGTTTGCTCATGGGAAACTGGAGAAAAACTCAAAAAAATTACAAGGCAAAAGAAAAGTTTGGAAGAGTCTATAAAGTTTCTCACTAAGAGCCAAAAAACTGGACACTGGGAGCATCAATCCCTGGCAGGGTGGGAACGAGCACACAGCAGGCTGGTTCAACCTACGGACTGCAGCCTTGCAAGGAGCAAACCTCCCCCTTCTATTCCTTGCTCAAAAGTATTTCCTTGGCAGTTTTAGCCAGTGGCAAGTCTTCCCTTCTGGTAAATTTGAGAGCTGACATTTCCTTTAGACAGACTTGCACGCAGGCCTCTCAAAGCAAAGTTTTACTGGGCTCCAGCAGAAAAGCACCGAGGATTCCAAGAGCTCCCACTAGCGCAGGGTGCGGCACTCAGGGGGTTCCCTTTGCTACCACCGCACAGCTCAGGAGGCATCACCCCAGCCCGTCTAACTTACACCTGCAATTAACTGCTGCCCAGGACTTCCGGGACTTAATGAGTTTCGCCGTTATTATCTCCGCAATCACCTTTGGAGAACCGTGAAGTGATTTTAATGGAGCTGGTCCTTGTGGTTGATTTTAAATTGCCCACTGAACTTGCTCTCCTACCGAGCTGCCTGTTACTTTGCCTTCCTGCCTTCCATGCACAGTCTTCCTTCTCTTACAGTTTTCCACTCTCTGAACAGTTTCTGCTGAGTTTATATAAGCATCTGTTTACCATCAAAATAGTATCCTGGAAATCTCTGTTTAAAGGAGTTTTGTTTAAACAAAATTAATCTCTGAAGCTGTTGTTTGAAAGGGACTGTTTTAAAAAACCCCTAACACACATGGAATATTTTACATCTCCCTCCTCCCCTACCCCTAACCAAGACAAATTGGCAAACTTTTTTTTTAAATTCACTTCACCTGTCAAAGAAAAGAACACTTCCATGCTTGCCCCATTTCTTGTGACTTCTTTGAGCATTTGGCCACTGCCCACCATGAGAGCCAGAACATTTAACCAGGTGCAGCATCCATCAAATCTCACCAAAAAATACTTACAGGTACTAAATATTGCTAAGGGGCTTTCTTACTGCAGTGCCACACCAGTCACATTCCAGCGAAGGCTTTTCTGAGAGAAGGAAACCCACCATGAATGCCATCCAGACTTGTGTGAAATAAGGAATCACTTCTGCAAACTTACAGGCAACAGCAGCAGCAAAAGACACTGTTAAGTGGAGAGACATCCACTACTATGCAGTTTTCTACTTAAAGGATGGAAATTTATTATCATTTAACTAATTAAAACCATTCCCTATATCCTCCCACTAAGAACGATGCAGGATCTGCCTTCTGCTGCTGCACACCTGACACAAACAGAAGAATTGTTTGGGGAAAACAACCACCCTGTGGCTCCCTCCATCTGCACACACTGGGGGAACATGTGCCAACACCAACCAATTTAAGGAAGAGTCCAAAGAAATGCAACAAGCAGACCTGACCTTCTGGGGAATCTCATGGAAGTTCTTGCCACACTGAGGCAACCTCTCCCTTGAGCTTTTTTATCACCAGAAAGTTTGCATTTCTTAAGAGTTCCTAGTGCTGCCGTGCTCAAACAGCAAACCTGGAGCCAGATGGCTGTGCCTGGAGGACAGCCCAACTTTAATTAAAGCACTGCAACCACTAACCAGCAGGGTTTGAACTACAAAGCATCAGCTCAGGCAGCAAATGAGCCTCACTGCTGAGCCACCCTCCAAGCCAGGTTGGCCCCTACAGCAATCCCAGCTGCTCAAGCGCCCCAGGACCAACCACATCCTTCCACATCACTGACACATTAGAATAAAAGCACCAAAGTAACTCTCACTTCAGCAAGTTTGGTGTCCAATATTTCCAAGGATCTGGGCTCTGAAATCTGCATTGTCTGCAATGCCTACACTTGGGCCAATAACCCAGGAAAGATTTTTTCCTTTCAAAAGTCTGTGCAGTTTCTGTTCCCCTCCCAACTTCTGGAGTGACCACACACAGCCCAGCATCACATCACTGCCCAGTTTGCTTTGTTTCAGAAGCAAGCAAACTGTCACTACAGGACACTGCTTTAAAAATGAATGAGAAATGACCCCTCTGTTCACGTATATGTATCATTTCCCCCTTCATGCCAGGCCTCACTGTGTGAATGCAGCCCAACATTCCCTTTACTATGTTACAGCAAGGATTTGCAGGCTCAGTATTTGCCTGCCTTTCCATGAAAACATCCTCAAACACCATTTAGCCAAATTCATAAAGCACACAATTTTCTGAGCACCTTTACCTAAAGGGATGGTACTCATATATATTTAAATAGAAAAGCTTTTTACACACACTTATCTTCTTCTGCTGTACTTTCACTGTTGGAAACACACAGAAAAGCTGCAATCTCACAAGCAGCAGGTTGGTTACCTACAGTACTAAAATATGAACAATTTGCTATATTTGCTGTAAAGGCTGCAGTGTATTTTTTCCAAAATTGTTATCTAAGTGGGAACAAAGACTGAGTACATCCTACAACCCTCAGCCCCCATCAAATGACAGAAGACTGTGCAATCCCAGATGATGAAATCATTACATTAACAGAAACCCCAGTTATTACAAAAAATAATGCATTCCTCAACAGCACCATCAGTTCAATCTGGAATTCCAGTTGCTTATGTCCTATTGCTCTTCTCAGTCCATAATCCTGACTGGGAAAGGCCAGATCACAAGATGTGGAAATTCTGAACAGCAGCAATTTGAGGAAAATGAGGCATGTGAGTTACAGGGTGAAGAATGCATTTGACTTGACTTTATTCCTCGTGCTCTGTGTGTAATGTTTTCTTCACAGATCAAATCACATTTGTTTTCAACAGGGCCTGGATCAGCATGGGGCAGCTTTGGGGTTGGGGTTTTTCGGTCAGTTGGCTGGTTTTTTCAACATCTTGAATTCATTCTTAATTCCACATCTACCCAATTTAGCCAAAGGATGTTTTTAGAGGCCTTAAAGAACTACCATGTTGGGTAGAAGAAAATGAATTCCAGCTGCAAGAGCCTTGGTGAATCACATGGCCACAAGGGCCAGCGGGTCCTGCAATATCCCTCAAGATTTACATTAATTCCTAACTTATTACATAAACACCTACAATGTCGTAGCAATTTATGGATAATCACTTGGCCACTTTAGGGCAAGCATCAAAACACAATGCAAAATTAGCTTTTCCCACTAATTACAGAAATAAACTTGACTTTCTTCAGTGGCACCTCTTCTCAAATCCCATAAGGGAAACATGTAGAGAGTCAGATCTGTGCAGGCTCTTTCCTACAGAGTACAGGTAAAAGAATAGACACATAAAATATGGGCAGAGCAGTAACATCACTGACTAAAAGTTACCAAGAAAAATATGAAGAAGGAACCCTCCCATTCTCTCCACTTGTGCATCAGTGTGGATTTGTGTCTTCCTGACTGCAGAAACACCCAGGCTGCTGCTGCAGGGCTGCCTGACAGCCCAGTTGTTATTACACAGGTGGCAGACAGTGCTTCCCACCCAGTCCTGAGCACAAACCCCACGTTCCTCAATAAAGGAACAAACAAAAAAAGTGCATTCAATATTTTTCTGAAGATTTCCACAGAAAAACCACTAAATGGTAATTAACCCAACCAAACAAAATACTCTCAAGCTATTAAAACTCAATGCTTAAACCAAGTCTGCAGCTTTAACCTGTATGCTCAGTTTATAAAAGCAGATTCATGGAAAGCAATAAAATCTTTGGTTATGGCTACACAAACATAGCTTTTAGAAGTGTTTGCATGCTGATTACACTGCTTTTCCTTAACCAAATATACTTAAAGTTATTATATTAGTTTTCTAGTTTAATAACCTGCTTATTCTCTAGTAAAGCATGTTGACAATTCTGTATTTTTGCACTTATCAAAACAGAATGAAGAGCTTGATACAATCATTTTCCTTAATCTCAGCATATGCCATCACTGCTCAAATCTCCACTGCTAAAGAAGTGCATAAGAGATACTTTCCAAAATTCAGTAGGAAGTTCTGCTGTTTAGTTACATCATGGATTATTCTCCAATGCCAAGGACATTGCTCTAAAAAGTACACAGTTCACATGGAAAGCCCCAAGAACATTCCCTGAGCAGCACATCTGCCTTGACAGCAACCCAAAATAACGGAGACTCGGGAGGATTTCTTTCTTCGCTACTGGGTGGAAATGGTTTCCTCGTTTTGTTTTTTTTGGGGGGGCATGACAATAGAGGAAAGAAATGTAAAACAACCCCAGCGTTTGCCTCTCGCCCTGGGAGGCTCCGAGTCCTTGCACAGACAACGCGATAAGGAGCCTCTGCACTCTCAGGAAACAATTCTCCCTCCTCTTCCTTCCTCCCGAGCAGCCCAGCCTTGTGCCACGCACCATCCTTTCCAAACACGCACCCCAGCACCGGCCCGGCCACTCCCCCCCCCCGTTCCCAAACCACAGCCCACCGCCTTTCTTCGGAAATCTCTCTTTCCCACCCCATTTCTTCGGAAATGCCTCCTTCCCCCCCGACGCTGGCACAGCGCCCGCTCCGCCCGGGAGCCCCGCACACAAACCCGGGGAGGAAACTCAGAGAAACCCGCACACAAACCCGGGGAGGAAACCCAGAGAAACCCGCACACAAA
>JAOXXN010000395.1:152452559-152465920 GCA_026770055.1 Myrmophylax atrothorax
TTTCCTTTCCTTTCCTTTCCTTTCCTTTCCTTTCCTTTCCTTTCCTTTCCTTTCCTTTCCTTTCCTTTCCTTTCCTTATTTTCTATTCCTTTCTTTTATTTTCTTCCCAATTCAGTTGAGTTCATTCTGATATACTCTATCCTGTGTAGAACAGCTGCCCCTTCCCTACACATATTTCACCACACTTTCCACAAAGAACACTAAAAAGCAAAGGGTGGAGCAAATCCAGACAAGGAAGCAAAGTTACAACTCTGTGTTGAGAGGTCAAGCCAAATTCTCTGCCATCACCACCCTGGTGATTCACCATGAAATAAAGACCAGGGGACACCTTTGCATTCCAGAAATGACATTGAAACCTTTGTTTCCATCCTTCTGCCTTCAGGATTAAGACCTTGACATGAACAAACCCAAAGTCCTCAGGCTAAAGTAGAACATCCATCTGCTTCTTTCCTGTTGAACAGATAAGGAGCAGGCACCATCCTGAAGACAATCAGGGATGTAGGAGGAAAAATGACTATGCAGGCACTTTCTGAGGGTGGTTGGTGAAAGGTGGATGTGCTGCTTGACCTCCCATAATGGGGCTGTCTGTCCAAGAGGAGCACAAGAGGAGCAGAGTCTCACCTGGAGCCTCAATATCACAGAATCATAGAATGGTTTGGGTTGCAAAGGACCTGAAAGGTCATCTAATCCCAACCCCCTGCCATGGGCAGGAACACCTTCCACTAGCCCAGGTTGCTTCAAGCCCTGTCCGACCTGGCCTTGGACACTTCCAGGGATGGGGCAGCCACAGCTTCTCTGGGCAACCTGTGCCAGGGCTTCACCATTCTCTGAGGGAAGAATTTCCCCCCAATATCCCACCTACCCCAGCCCTCTGGCAGTGGGAAGCCATTCCTCCTTGTCCTGTTACTCCATCCCTTGTCCAAAGTCCATCTCCAGCTCTCCTGGAGCCCCTTTAGGCGCTGGAAGGGACTTTAAGGTCACCCCAGAACCTTCCCTTTTCCAGACTTACCAGTCCCAATTCTCTCAGCTTTTCAACATGTTCAATAGAACTGTAAGTCAAACAGACCCCACACACCACAACCAAGTGAACATTCCTCTTATGTCATCCTTATTTTCCTTGTCACTTCCCGTTAGACTCAGGAGTTCTTTCAGCAGAAGAAAATGCATGTAAGTCCCACCTTGCTCATATATAAAGTAACTTTCAAAACTCCCTAGTTCTACTCCAACCCAGAGGAGATTTTAGCAAGTCATTTCTGTTTTCATCACCCACCTCTACCACCCCCCATACCCCAAACCCTTGGAGTTACCCACACACGGATTGCCTGGGCACTGAAACAGACAAAATAGTCCTTGGCACGGGGAAAAAGCTCATTCCATCTGCACCCAGAGCTGAGCACTGTCCCCAAGCTCTTATTTTGAACTCCTGAGGGCTCTTTGCAAACCTGGGATCCCAAATGATGCCTTTTCCAACATTCTTGGATGACTGGGCAGCACCAGCAGGCTCAGTGGGTACCAGGTGGGTGTTGGAGGCTGAGGAGATGAGTGTTTTCTTGGCAGGGCACTGCTGGGAAGGACATGGAGCCTTTCCACTCAAGTGTCTGGCAAAACACAGCCCTTATTTAGTCCAAACCAGCCTTTACTTCTGTGTCTCCTTCCCAGTTTGCCAGTCACATGGACATGCAGTGTTGCTCCGGCCTCAGGCAGCTCCCAGGCTGGGGCTAAACTTGGAACATTTCTAGGACCTGCCTATGTCAGATTTTCTGTGCTTTAGAGCTGGTTTGTTCTGACTGGGCCACTCAGCTCTGCACTGAGCAGTGACCACATCCCCTGGCAGCACAAAGCAACACCACTCTGTGACTTGAGAAGGAAGGAGATACTCCTGGTTGCTGAAGTTATTTCCAGGCCATACCAAAACACCATCTGGACATTACTTTGATCAATAGATCATACTCTGATCAAACTCCATCTTAAAATCCAGCTGTTTCTTCTTTCTCACATCAGTCAGTAGAAAACTAATTCATCGCTTTGGCACATATTTCTAATTTTCAGTCTTGATTTGTGTCATGGTCAGACCTCACCTGTGTGTTCAGTGTCACCATGTTTCTTATCTCAGATAGTTCTTCCCATATTTGGGAATCCTTCCTCCTTCTGCTGAGAAATCCCATCTCATTAAGAATCATAGAAAGGTTTGGGTTGGAAGGGACCTGAAAGATCATCCAGTTCCACCCCCCTGCCATGGGTAGGAACACCTTCCTCTATCCCAGGTTGCTGCAAGCCCCATCCAGCCTGGCCTTGAACACTTCCAGGGATGGGTGGGGCAGCCACAGCTTCTCTGGGCAACTTATTCCAGCATCTGACCACTCCCACAGGGACAAATTTGTTCCCAATATCCAATCCCAATCTCTCCTCTATTAGTTTGAAACCACACCCCTTTGTCCTATCACTATCTGCCTGCTGAAAAAATTTGCTCTCCCTCTTTTTTAAAAGTCCCTTTTAGCTTCATTTACCACCCACTCTCTTCTCTCCATCATCCTTGTATGGGAATTCAGATTTCTAAGGCACAGGTGGCAAGAAATACACCCTGTGTTGCCAGGGCAGTCTTGTTGGTGCCTACACCTCCCTCCCTGATCCAACCCCATCCACAACACCCTTTTGGCTCTTCCTCAGGTGTCTGACAGACATCCAGCCCCTGATCAACCCGTAACTGCCACGTCTTTCATCTCCCAATCTTTTCCAGGTGGCCTCCTAGTTTATCACACAACTCACTTGTTCCACTCTATGATCCTATTAATGCCTGACTTGCATCCAGGCCACCTGGTTGGTTACGAAATCCTGATCCTTCTTGGAATTGCTGATGCTTCCTGAATCTTTACTGGCAGTAAATTCCATCAGTACCACCCTCTCTGGCTCCTTTCAAGGTCTTAGAAGGAAAATACTTACCAGGAGCACTCCAAAAATGAGGCTCTAATTACTTCCACCAGGTTCACATCCCCCTCCCAACACTCTAAATCTTTCCAACCCCTCCGTTTCCAATCCTTTAAAAAGTTCTCAGCCATCTTATATTGACCTCATTTCCATCTGTGCCACCTTAATAAATGTTCCCATATTGTATTGTTCTATCACTTTGCTGAACTCATGAAAATCCATCAGACCTTCATTAAAATGAAGGCAACGAAGATAATAATCTTAGTTTTTAAGTATTTTTTGCAATTTTTAATTATTCCCTCTCCTTGAAACAGTGTCTTTAATCCTGGCACCTTATTGAGGTCAGACAAATGGCTACTGCCCCTCCTCTTTTTAATTTAGGTGGTGGATTCTGACCTCATGATACTGTCTTGACCAACTTCTCAACAATCTCTGGGAGTGGACCTGGACTTGTTCTTCTGTATTCCAGTTCTCCAGGAGCTCCAGGATGGAAAACATCCTGGCTTACTTTGTCCCACCTTGAGCACATTAAATTTCTTTGTTCCACCTCAGATGTTGTTTTGTTTCTGAACAACTTTCTCCATGTTGTCTTTACCCCCCCCAAAGTCAAAGGCACTTTACATATTCAATAAGCAAGTGGTTTAATTTAATATTCTGGTTTCATCAATTAAATCTTCACTCCTTTATTTTGCCTCACAATATAAAGGTGAATAATTTTTGCTTTTAATTACTTCCTTACAGTTTAACTCTTTTTGACTATTACAGATTTTGTCTTTATATATTTTTTAACCTCTGTTCATTTTCTCTGCTGCTCATTCTTTCAGGCCTCCCTCTCACTCCTGATTCAATCTTCAAAATGCTTCTTCACCCATTTCAGGCTGCAGTTATTCTTCTGCAGGTGTTTTTACTCCATTTTTCCTCTTTGTTAAGGAGACAAAATCCAGATTTCAGTGAATCACAAGCCTTGTACCAACATCCTTGAACCCACAGTTCACTCATCCTTTCTCTATGTATCAATATATTTATCCATTTATCAACCATATATCAATGTTTATCTTGGTATCGGTTCATCTTAAATTGCATCAACCAAAAATTCAGCTGGATGAGGAGAGAATACCAGATTCCTGATCCCAGACATCTCAAAAACATCTCTGCAAGGAGGGAGGAGGGAAAACAAAACCGGTCTGTGCTGTAGGTGGTTAAAAGGAGCCAAAGTGAGAACAAACTAACATTAATCTGAACAACTAAACTCTGGGCAGGTAGCTGAGTTCTGGAAACATGTAAGAGATCCAAAGAAACAAGTAGGAGTTCCAAAGAAACACAACCAGGGAAGACAAATGGAGAAAACATCAACTCTGGTCATTTCATCTGCACACAGAGATGATTCAGGAAGGAGTTTGGTCCTACTGGGAATTATTGGCAAAGTTCAAAGAATCATAGAATGCCAGAGCTGGGAGGGACACAGAAGCATCATTAAGTCCAGAGCCTGACCCTGCACAGGAACACCCCAAGAGTCCCACCATGTCCCTGAGAGTGTTATTCCGTAAGGGAATGGCTTTTCTTTCTGAGGTCTTGAGAACAGATCAGCCTCTCAGGGCCTGCCTGGGTATGGAGATTGTTGGCTCACAGAAGAGGCTCCAGTTTGTGGGACTGGGAGATTGTTGTCCCTTCAGGAAGGTGGGGCAATCCAAACACAGGCTGGGTGGGAATGGATTGGGAGCAGCCCTGAGGAGAAGGACTTGGGGTGTTAACTCACAAGAAGTTCAAGATGACCTGACCATGTGGCAGCCCAGAACCCCTCTGTGTCTTGGGCACATCCCACAGCCTGGGCAGCAGGAGAGGGGGGATTCTGCCCCTCTGCCCCACTCAGGTGAGATCTCAACTGCTGAGCTGCCTCCAGCTCTGGGGTTCAACAGCAGAAGGGTGTGGAGGTGCTGGATTGAGGCCAGAGGAGGACACAAGATGCCTCAAGAGCTGGAGTCCCTCTGACATGGAGCCAGGCTGGGAGAGCTGGGACTGTTCACCTGGAGAAGAGAAGGCTCCAGGGAAACCTCAGAGCCACTCCCAGTGCCTAAAGAGCCTCCAGAAGAGCTGGAGAGGGACTTGGGACAGCGGGTAGAATAACAGGACAAGGGGGAATGGCTTCCCACTGCCAGAGGGAAGGTTTAGGTTTGATATCAGGGACAAATTCTTGGCTCTGAGGGTGGGCAGGCCCTGGCACAGGTTGCCCAGAGAAGCTGTGGCTGCCCCAGTGGCTGCCCCCATCCAAGACCACGTTGGACAGGGCTTGGAGTAACATGGTCTAGTGGAAGGTGTCCCTGCTCATGGAAGGGAGGTGAAACTGGATGATCTTTCAGGTCCCTTCCAATCCAAACCCTTCTGTGACTCTTTGACTCTATGACAAGCACTTTCCTACGAAGAGGCCTCCAGGTGACCTCGTCTCCACCTACCAAAGGTTCCTTTTAAAGCCAGTAAAGGAAAGCAGGTAATCCACAGGGCCATCCATTTTTGGGTGAGGCTTTTGTCTAAAGCAGTTCTGATGAAAGGTGCCCATGTCTGCCTGGCTGGAAAGAGAAACAGCTAAGGTGAGTCACCCAGGAGACACCTCTGCTGTGGAAGAAAGGCTGTGCTTAGGTCAGATGACTCCCTCTCTGGAGTTTGAGTCCTGCTTCTATCTGTCTGTGACTGTGCAACTTTTGGAAGGTTATTGTCTGCTACATTTTCTGTTGATTGGTGCTCCCACAACTTCGTGCCCTGGACACATAAATCCCAAATCTGGGGAGTGGATTTTTTTCTTGTCATTCCATTTATTGTGCTGGATCCCCTTGGCAACATAGGTTATTTTTATTACTTAGCAAGGCTTTCTACTGTGATTGGCTGATGGAAAGGCATCTAGATCTGTGGCTGGTGACAGACTTTGCTGCCAACATGGGACATGAAGCACAACTGTCACTCAAAGGCGCTGCTGATGGTATTGAAGGTTGACAAAGCGATGTCAGGCACTTCAATGCTCAGTGACGGTCCCGAGTCTTGACAAGTGAGAAGTTAATTCCCCTTCTCTGCACAACCAAAGTCTAGTTGATAAAGAAGGACAATCACCCTGAAAAGGAGAAGGAGGTGCCAGGCCCTGTAACTGGCCTGTCTCTGCATGTTGTCCACTGCTGCAGAATGTTGGTAGGAGACCAACAGTGCCATCAGCTGATTAAAGTGTGGGCAAGGGCATTGGAGACTCCCAGCTGGCAGCAACCCCCAGGAATGCCCCCAGCATACTTAAATCTAGGTTGTTTTTCTTTTGTTCAGACCTTGGAACAGGTTGCCCAGGGCAGTGGTGGAGTCACCATCCCTGGAAGTGTTCAAAAAAAGGTGTGGATATGGCACTTGAGGACATGGTTTAATGGTCATGGGCTGAAGGTTGGACTTGGTGATCTTAAAATTCAATGATTCTAAATCATCCCACTTTCAGATGGAAAATTACATGGCCACAGACTCTCTACATGATAGAGCAGGAACTTGTGGGTCACAAGGGGTTTCATAGTTGGCTGCCAGCAGCTGTCACTGAGACAAGAGGGGGGATCAGAACATGATGATGAACGCAAGAGGTTTTTGTCTGAGAGCACATCCAGGTTTTGCCTCTGTTGGTCTTTCGAAGGGGTCAGGATCCATTCTCTGACCCTGATGGCAGCTCATGGCTGCATAACTGAGCTGTCTGATCCTTCCAAACAGAAGATCCTCACAGGTAAGATCCTTACCCCATTTTGTGGTTCACAGTGTGCCTGGGCATTGCCTGGGACACATCCAGTGGGTTCAGGCCATAAGAGAGTCAAGGGACCTTGTTATACACCCTAGGAAGTCCTGAAGTCCATGGTAGGATTGATAATGCTAAAGGACACCTGCAATGCCTGATTTGTGGATGTTTATCCCTCTAGGATCCAATCCAGAATCATATCTTGGATATTTTTAATGTCTTCTGCAAATGCTTGAGGGTCCTACATTCCAGGGCTGACCAAAACCAGCTCAATAAGTGATGCCTGAAGGATTGTCCTCAATCCTGGGCCTGGGAAAAGAGGAACCATAACAACCTGGTCTGGTGGAAGGTGTCTCTGACCATGGCTGGGAGGTTGGAATGAGATGGTCTTTAAGGTCCCTTCCAATCCACACCAGTCTCTGACTTCGTGATTCCAACCTGCAAATATCCCTATCCCTGGACTTCCCTTTTCCCTCTCAGAGCACCAGACACAGCTCCTGCCTTTTTATAAACACAAAGAAGCTTTGGAGGGTTTTATCCAATCTGCAGGAGTGCACCTTCTTTCTTAGCCTGGGGGTTACTGTGCTTAAGCCAGAATTTGGGACATGTGAGCACAACTTCCTTCTCTGCTTGGAGAGGTTCCATTTCTCACCTCACACCTTCAGACAGGGCGTGCAAACCACCAAACTGAAGCCCTGCCACAGGGAAAGGGGGGAAGAGCTCTTTACAGATTAAATGAGTCAGTGCTGGGACTCTGGATTGCTCTTTGATGCTTCCCAAGGTGGAGATAAGTGTGTTTTGTATCAAACAGCCCCTGGAAGAAAGACCTGGTGGGTGCTCCAAGAGTCACACTCCCACTTTCACCCTTCTCCAGCCCAACGAAACCTGAATTCCTTCCTGCCCAGTGGCAGAGTTTCATCAGGAGGGTGGAGACCAACCCCACCCCAACAAGTCCAAAGTCTTGTTGACGCACACACGTGAGAGGTGGAACCTCCATTGGCTCAACACATCCTCAAACATCACTGCAGCCATGGATACGGGTAGGGAGCTGTCCCACTACTGAGTCACAGATGGAGGTGCTGGAACTCACAGCCACAACCAGTCTAAAGTCCCTCGGGAAAAATCCATCCTCCCTGAAACACAGGAGCTGAACTGGAGTCTACTCAATACTCTGATCAGTTGTATCTACTTTTTTATATTCCAGCTCTCCCTGTGATCTGGAAATCTGATATGTGGAAAACTGAGCAGACTCCACCCTGCAAAGCAGGTCCCAGGGGAGACTTTGACGTCTTGGTTACCATGACATGACCACAGTGTTAAATATGGTTGTGTCGGTGCTTGTCTCCTGACAGAAGGATTTGTTCTGCTCCCACCTGGGGCTGAAAAAGAGAAGGCTCTGGGGTGACCTTTCAGTACCTGAAGTGGAGCTCCACAAGAGCTGGAAAGATACTGGATAAGGGCTTGGAATGATAGGACAGGGGGGAATGGCTTTAAACTCACAGAGGGCAGGGTTAGATGGGATATTGTGAAGAAATTCTTCCCTAGGGGTTGGGAAAACCCTGGCACAGGTTGCTCAGAGAAGCTGTGGCTGCCCCAGCCATGGAAGTGACTCTGAGATTAGCTCAGCTGGTTAAAACTTGGTTGTAATAATGCAAAGGTCATGGGTTCAATCCCCTGTGTGGGCCATTGAGTTAAGAGTTGGACTCGATGATCCTTGTGGGTCCCTTCCAACTCAGAAGAGTCTGTGATCTGTGATCTGGATGAGTCTTGGAGCAACTTGGTCTGGTGGAAGGTGTCCCTGCTCATGGCAGGGCGTTAGAATAAGATGATTTTCAAAGGTCTCTTCCAACCCAAACCATTCCATGATTCTGTGGAGTGCCTCAAGACAACATTCATTTCTGGGCTGGGCAACGTAGGAGAGAAAGTGGTAAACCAAAGGTGGTTCAGAGAAGGACCACTTGGAGGATTAAAGCCCAGATAAGGAGTCAAAGAACTCACCAAAATGTATCAAAGGGATAGTCCAGAGAAAATGCATCTTCAAGGGGGAGTGGGAAATTGCAACAGTGAGAAATTCAGTTCAGTAGAGGGATGTAGTGAGAGCCACTGGCTGGAGGAACTCGATAAATCAGAGTAGAAATATTTTACACAGCAGCACTTTCACATGTGGCTGATACCCAAGCCCTGGACCAGCTCATGAGAGCTCTGTGTCCACTCCCTGCCACAGAACATCTCTACAAAATCTGGGTTCTTTGTCATTCAGACATGAATTGACTGTAAGTGAAGTTAGATCAGGGAGTTATAAACCTGTAAACACTGAATTGTTATCCTCTGCCTTTTCTGGTATGTGTGATAAGCAGAGAGAGCGTGTGCCTACCTGTATCACCTTATAAATAAGGACAGTCACCCAGGGATGGGTTTGGATTGATATCTCTGTGAATTCCAAGAGGCTTTTGGCACACAGACCTCACTCCCTGCGCACCACACCTCGTTTATATTCTCACATCTTCAGGCTTGAAATGACATTTCAACTGAATTCCCTTCTGGGCCCTGTCAGTCAGTGCTCAAAACCTTGTTCAGGGTTCATTCCACCACTGACAGAGACAGATGGGAATTTAGGACCTCCTGAGTCCTACAAGCTGTCTAAGCCTGACCTAACTGCTCTGTCAAACCATGTCTTCCATGTATTTATTAAGCTTCAGCTTAAAGCAGGTGGAGTTTCTACCCAGCCTTTGTTTGTAGAAAGAATCCAGTTTCCTTATTAAGACCCAGCCTCTGATTGTCAAACTCATTTAACTTAGGCTTGTCTTAACTCTGCCAAGCTCAAAGGGGCCAGTGCAATTGCAAACAGCACTGTTCCAGTGTCATCTTTTGGGGTGAATCCTGTACTCCCAGTCTTCCCATTAGTTTCCAGCTGTTGGGTTTTTTCTCCATCAGGATCCTATTTTTTTCTTCACAGGGGCAGGGAAATTCCAGCTGAGAAACCAGTGGGGTGCTACCACTTCCAAAATCACTCTGCCAACAGCCTCTCTACACACAAGTTGCCACCGCCTGGGTTTGTTTGTGTCTGGTTTTGCTTTTGTTTTGGGGGCTCCATCTCACCACAGGCTCCTCGTTATCTTTAGGTCAACCAACACCTTAAAGGTAACAGACCTTAGAGGCCTTTCCTTTCCTTTCCTCCACAGTTTCACTGGCACATTCCCAGCTTCTCTCTCCCTGGATTGTGGCACTGCTGCACACTCAGCCCGTCTGCAGGAGCTCTGGTGTCTTCCCAATGTTCTGTCTAAAGGGAAGGTCTCAACCCAAAGAGTTAAGTCATTAATATGGTGCTTAAGTATTTGTCACACTATTCCTTCAACCACACCGGTTTATTCCAGGGTTTTCTCAGTATGGAGTGACTTTCAGGTATGAGAGGACCACTAGAATGTACCTGTATGGACATCTCCACTCCAACCAGCCACACACAACCCATGTTTAATTTGCCAACCCCCCTCACCCCAGTGCTTTTTTATTGAGGCAAAACCACCTGGAATGCTCAAAGCACTGGATCTTTTCCAGACTCAAGGCTGTTAAGATATTGCTCAAATTTGCCTTGAGCTGCCCAAAGATCTGGATGCAACCAGGTCTGATGGCTTTCAGGGAGCAGAGTTTTCCCTGTGTACCCAGAGAGTTGTTTGAACTGGTTTTCTTTCTGTCTCGAGCTGGTTTTCTTTCTGTTTTGAACTGGTTTTCTTTCTGTCTCGAGCTGGTTTTCTTTCTGAACAGGATGTCTGACAGCAAAGGAAGATCAAATAAAGATAAAGGATGGGTTTTGCTCTCGTAGCTAACCAAGCATGAGGGTGCAGGTCTTCTCCTCCCTTTCCCATGGTACAGCCCTGATGCCACTTCTCAAACTCCACCAGCTTTGTGTCATCCATGGCTGTGGCAATTTTCATTAGCAATGCTAGTCAGGTTACTGGGAACCATTCCCTAACTGGGAAAGAGGGCCAGGCTGCCGGGAATGGCAGCATTTGGGAATGGCAGCAATGCCCACGTGTGTTGTCGTAACAAGTCTGTGACAAGCAAAGCACGGAGTCGTTAAATCACCTCGTTCACTCAGCTCGTCTCCATCCCTGAAACCTCCAAGTGACTTCACAGTGATTCACAAACTTTTCTCCTTTGGCTTACTCAGCTGTTTTATGGGCAGTTGCATAACATTGGGGTTTTCCAATTTGGATCACAACAAACACAACAAACAGTCTATCAGCTTCTCCTGTGAAACGTGAAATGCCATTGGCTCAGTCCAAAGGGAGAAGCAAATCATTTCTCCCTGGCTCCCAGCGTTTTAAGCTGTTTCTCCAAAATATCAGCTCAGATACCAAATAAATTAGGATGTTTGAAAGGGTTTGCCTTGGTGTATATATAGGAAGTGAAATTTGTTATCAGAAAGGTACTGAAGTGGGAAAATTGATTCATTTCCCCATGTTGGGTTCATTTCCCAGCAGCTTCAGAATAAAATTTGGTAACTAGTTGACAGCTCTCTGAAAGAAGGCTGGGCTTCCTTCTTTGCCAGCATGGCCCAGGACCTGGAACACCACGAAATATCCAAACCTGACTGGGAAGGACCATCTCCCACAGTCACCTCCAGTGGCCTCTCAGTGACTCCCATGCCCAGCAGCTCAGCCCCAGGCCTCAGTTAACTCCTGGCATCCAGAAACCAAGCTCCCTTTTGCCCTGCATTTGGGCAAACAACCACCTTTAGGCAATGCCAGCCCATGGAAACATCTTTCCAAGGCACGTGGAAGCTCAGCCTGCTGCCACTTGTGCCTTGGCTACTGTCGGCCGGCGCAACGCGCGTGACACAACCTGGCTCTGGGCTCTGGAAGGAACAAACATACCTTGTCACATTCCCTATCCAAGCCCTGGCATGGGGCCACGCCTTGCAGGGCAAGCTGTGTTTTTTCCTTTTCCATGGGACCAGCCCTGGGACATAAACCCAAGGAAGGGAGTCTGCTGGTTGCAGTGAGGTCACCTCCCCGAGGAACTTGTTCCTCTGCAAATCCCAATCCAGGCTGGAGCTGAGCTCTCTCCCCTGATCACCGCAAGGGAATCCGCCCACAGGAGCAGCAGCAAGTGGTGGAGGGTGGGAAAACATATAAAGCTCCCTGGGAGCAGCTCTGCTTTGCTGTCCTGGCTCCACACATCTGTTCTCAGCATGAAGACACTCCTGGTTGGGCTCCTGCTTGGCCTGGCATGCCTGGACTTGGGTAAGATTCCTTCATTCCCAAGGACCCCCTGGGAAATTTCTGGGAGGGGAAAGGAAAGGCATCGGTGCAGAAAGACCTGGTGACCCCCAAGTAGGGGAAATAACACCTTTATGTGTTTAAGAAGGTCAATGGACAGGGTGAATGGGGAGAGGGGATATGCAGGATATGCATTCCTGGTAGGAAGAGCTGGCATTCCTGGCTGGGAGGTGATGCCCCTGGCACCCATACCCAGGCATGAGGGGCTGCTTTATAAGACTCAGGTGTAAATGACAGCAACATGGCACAGGGCAGGACCAGCTTGGGCAAGAGCTTGAACCCACAGCCTCTACCTAAGCTGCCATCCTGTCCCTTCATTAATAGGATGGGATATATTCATCCTGAGCTCCTGCCATCCCTGAAACCTCCCAGCTGGCTGCTGGAAGTACTGAAAACCAAGGGATGAGCTTTAATACAGAGATGAGTGAAGGTATGAGGAAAAACTCCAGGGACTTTGGAAAGGTTTATTAAACCACCAGCTCCAGGATTTTCCCTTATTTCTAGAGATGAGGAGATAGGTGGAAGTGGGGAATTGCCCTGGGTCTGTTTGGGTTTGGTCTCTGATGGGTTTGGATCTTGGGCAAGCAGGGTTTGGTCGTTGCTGCGTCTTCCTCCATCTGTCTGTGATCCACTGCAACTCCATCCTGGAACAGCCACCCCTGGGGTGACACCAATCCAGTGGGGTTTGACCTCCAGCCATAGAGCCCAGAGATCCTCAGGCTGCTTCCATGAGACCCTGAAAGATCTTAAAGGACAGGCAGCCTGGGCAGGGGGGAAATGTCTCCATCTGAAGCCTGTTTTGGATTTAATGGAATATCTGAGGATCTGGCAGAGCAGGTTTCCACCCATAGGTGTGGAAGTGCTTCCACAGAGAAGCATCAGCACCCTTTGCTTTATAGCTGAGATCAGAAATAGCTTTTCTGAGATGATCCAGTGGGAAGCAGCTGGTTTAGGGACAGCTCTTGGAGCTTAGGGATATGTCTGTGACCATTCATCTTCCAGAGGTTTGATATCCAGGGAAGAAAGGCACTGTTGGATGAACAAGAAATGACTGGCCCAAGGTCAGGACACAGAGCTGTCCATGTTCACTTCTTCTGTTCTGATCCTCATGCATTTGGGCTTCCCTTCCCTGCAACCTTGCTGCAAATCCAGTGTCCTCTGAGTGCCCCACTCAGGGTCCATGAAAGATGAGGAGGCTTAAATCTGCTTTTAACTGGGATTAATTCCCACAGAGCCTGAGGCACTTCCTTGCTCATCCATGGAAATGGTGAGGTTTGGAAACAGGCTCAATCCAAAAGCTGCAGAGCAGTTTCTCAGGTGCTTTGAGGCAACACTGCTCCATCCACCCATCCATCCCTCCCTCCATCCACCCAACCATCCATCCCACCATCCAACCATCCAACCCACCAACC
>JAOXXN010000395.1:152471476-152492079 GCA_026770055.1 Myrmophylax atrothorax
CATTGGCCTTCTTGGCCACCTGGGCACACTGGTGGCTCCTGTTGAGCTTCCTGTCCCTCAGTCCCCCCAGGTCCCTTCCTGCCTGGCTGCTCTCCAGCCACTCTGTGCCCAGAGAGGGAGGAAATTATACACAGGGACAAGCAAGGGAGTGCAAAAACACTCCTTGGAAGAGGCAGATTCAAGGCAATCCCTGCTGAAAGAGGAGGAGGAGGAGAAGGGCGGCAGGTGAGTGAAGGATAGCCCAGGGTCATTTGTCACACACATTGAGGACCTGGGGGTTTCATAATTCAGGTTGTCTTGCAGAAGGAAAACAGAAAGAGGCTGAGATTGGCACTGTGAGGTAAACAGGAGGTTGGGAGACACCATTCAGGGTCCACTCTGTGCTGCAAAGACGCTCCATGCGGGGACCACAGTCCTCCTTTGTGTCACCAGCGTTGGTGTGAGCATCCTGCACCACACCTGGGACTTGCCTGCTCACATGGCCACACCACCAGAGCAGCTGCAGCCAAAACAGACTCAAAAGCAGATTTTATCTTCAAATCACTCCCAAGACCTTCCTTGATTAGCTGAGGTGAAAACCCCTTCACACAGAGTGTCGGGGGACCAAAATGTCCTTTGCTTTAATAACCACCTGCCTGTGCTGTGGCAGCCACAAGGCTGAATAGTGGTCACTGGGAGCCCTTAAAAACATGATTTGCTGCTTTTTTTTGTGGTTATTACTGTTATTTCTCCTCCTGTTTGGTCCTTAGGAGTTAAAGCTGCTGCCCCACAAACACAGGACACTGCCAGGGGAATCAAAGGACCTGGCAGAGTTTTACGTCACCAGGTCGAGTGGACACACGGAGGGAGAAGTTTAAATTTAGGCTGAATAAAATAGGGCAGAGAAAGATGTGTCTCCAAAGGGCCAGAAAAAGACCTGCAGCCTCTCTGCCCTGCAGGAGATGTTGCTGTGTGGAAGGATTTTTCTTGTCCCTCTGAGGGCTTGTTTTAAACAGCAGCCTTTCCGTGCACCTCCAGAAATTTTATCTCCGGATTTGAGGGCACTCCTTGGTGTCTCTCGTGCTTTATCTGGCTGAGGAATTGCATTTTCCAGCCCTTCTGCAAATGTGGGGCAGCCTTAGAGATGTGCAGCCCTACAGGCCATGGAATGGTTTGGGTTGGAAGGGGGATTAAAGACCATCCAGTTCCACCTCCTGCCATGGGCAGGAACACCTTCCACTAGTCCAGGTTCCTCCAAGCCTCATCCAACCTGGCCTTGGACACTTCCAGGAATGGGGCAGCCACAACTTCTCTGGGAATTCCATTCCAGCCTCTCACCACTCTCACAGGGAAGAATTTCTTCCTGATCTCCATCCCCTGCTTTTGGTTGCAAAGTGCTTTTGTCCACCTAGAAATTAAAGAGTCAAGAACAACAGAGACGAAACTTGCAGGGAGGTGTTTGCAGACCCACATCAGTGAGGATATTCCAGCTGGGATTACCCTGTGGGGTTCCACGTCCAGCCAACCATCAAGGAGATATGTCTGCCTTGAGTAGCCTTTCCCTGGGGGCTCTGTGAGCCTTGGAATGGGCATTCCAAAAGATAATTCCTCCTCCGGAAGCACAGATCCCCCAGCTCTGACTCGAGCTGAAACAGGACCCGAGTTCAATCCTGCTGCTTTGGCTTGGGCAGGATTCCAAGAGAAGCATCCCTGAGGATTGTGGAAGACACTCAAACAGCAGGATTGCTATTTAGAGGGCTGGGCTTTTCAGCAGGGATCATTTCCAGTTGTTTTCCACAGCAGGACACCGGCCAAATGATGTGTAGCCATGAGTGGTGGTGCTTATCCCAGCAGGCCCTGATTGCAGTGGCTCAAGCTCCAGGGTGGGGAAACACCAGGAACTGTTTGGCTGCTTATTTTTTTAAAAAAAATTCCGTATATTTTACCTTCTCTGCAAGTGAGAGAGGGAATAAAAACCCCACACAAACCTCTTGGAAGGTGCATTAATCCAGATGCACGTGAAAGAAAGAGAGTTGAGATGAGACAAGGGCAGAAACTCTTGCAAAAGTGCAAGAGAATTTAAAAAAGCGGGGGGGTAATTTTTTTTTTTTTGCAGTCCAGACAGTTAATGTGAAACAGAGCTCTGATGTAATCAAATACAGAGAGGACTTGCAGTTCTTGCTAAAAATACCTCTCTGGAATATAAATATACATTAGTGTGTAGCTGCAAGGCTTGTGGAGAAATGTGCCCCAGTCCCCTGTGCACAGACAGGGATTGAAATGTTTCATCCTGCACACTCCAAGGCAAGTCACTTCATCTGAAGGAGTTATTAATTATGGAATGTGCTTGGCAGGACTCAAGTGCAGATATCATTTTCAATATCGCTCCCAAATTATTTCTCTTCTCAAACCCTTCATGTGCACTTTTTTTTTTTTTTTTCTGGTCTTGAAATAGCTCTCTTTTTGCCATATTAGGATTTGGATGACTTGAAGCATCTGCTTCTGCCACGCCAGCACATCCTCTCTGAGATATCTTCATTTCTCTCCTGCCTGAGTCTTGCATCCCTAATTCCAGAGGAACAGATCTGAAGCCTCTTTACCTCTGGAAATTTGCTCTGAATTTGCCTGAAAAATGAGGCAAATGCCCTAAAAACGAGGTGAAAAGAAGGTGTCAGAAGTGAATGTGATGAGGGGGAAGGGAGGCAAAGCACAGCATCGTGGCATCTTCACTTAGGAAAGTCATTTTGGGTCGCTTTAACACGACAGAGATGCTCAGAGTGTTGTAAAAGGGGACAGATGGTCTGTCTGTGCTTTGGCACTGGCCTAGGGCTCCACTCCACAGCTTGCCCTGAGGTTTTAAAAAGCCCAGGATGTCTCAGTTGATGGTTCTGTGCCCCAGGAGGCTGCTCTGGAACCCAATCCCCTTTCCTTCCCCTCAGCTCCCATTAAACAGATGAGAATTGTCACACCTTGGTGGCTCCAGGCACGGTCCAGCCACAACATCTTTAGTGTGGACTGAGCTTGGAGGTTCTGACCCTGCTCAGTGAATGTGGGGAAGGATTTTGTGGCTGGGGGTGAAATGATGTTGGGCAAAGTTGTTGAAATCCATGCAGATCCACAAGGTTAAAGGCAACCAAAAGCCCCAGGGTATGAAATCCATGGGTCAGAGTCCCAAAAATGTAATCCAGTCATCTGAACAAAAGTACTCCAGGCTGTCTTTGGCCAGCAGGTCTCTTAATGGAATCAGAGAATCAGAGAGTGATTTGGATTGGAAAGGACCTTAATGATCCTCTTGTTCCAATCCCTTGCCAAGGGCAGGGACATCTTCCACTAGACCAGGTTGCTCAAAGACCCTTTCAACCTGGCCTTGAACACTTCCAGGGATCCAGGGGCAGCCACGTCTCTCTGGGCAACCCGTGCCAGGGTCTCACCACCTTCCAGGGAAGAATTTCACCCTAATATCCAATCTAAACCTACTCTCTTTTAGTTTAAAGCCATTCCCTCTTTTCCTTCACATCCTTCTAATACATGGGCTGGAAATGTTTTTCAGGTCTTCAGGTAGTTCCTCCCCATTGAAAGGACAATTCAGCCACATCAGCAGTGGCACCACCAGTACTGAAGAACTGCCCAGCTCCTGTTTTAGTGCACAGCCTTGCCTTGGACTCATCAAGGTTTGGAACAGCAGAGTTCCTCCTCTCTTGTTCACAGCAGGAGTTGGGACTGCAATGAATCTCCCTTCACATCCTTACTTTCACCAATAAGCTGGAAATGAGATACAAAACATTCCCTGGAAAAGCAGGTTGAGTGGTGTCAAGGTGCATTTGTTTCAGAAGAACCTTTGGACTTGGAATCATAGAAGAGAATCACAGAATAACCTGAGCTGGAAGGGACCCACAGGGACCATCGAGTCCAGCTCCTGCACAGGACACCTCCAAGAATTCCACCAGGGGCCTCATGAGGAGAAGTTTTGCCCCTTCTTTGAGGCTTTCTGCTCCACACACCTCTTGGTTGCCCAGATGAGGCCCAAACACAGGTTGGGGCACCAGGATTTTCCACCTGCCCACATGAAATCCCAAGGGTGGGTGGAATTCTGCCAGTTGAAACTCTGCCCCAGGCAGTGGCAGGATTTCAGAGGGTGGCTGTGAGACAGCAGGGATGGGAGATGCTTCCAGAGGGATGTGCCACTTCTCCCAGTGAGGAACAACAGCCCACAGGGGGTTCCTGGTGGCACCAGAACATTGTGAGCTGATGAACGATTTGCTTTGATGTTTGATCTTCATCGCTGACCCTCTGAAGCCTTAAAATGGGTGTCTTCAATTCCAGTGGAAGCTTCAGTAGAACCTTTTCCAGCTGAATATCTGTTTCTTGAAGTCCACTTCACAAACTCCTGCCATGCAGCCAAAACAGCCAGTGTTGTCACCTGCACAAACCCACAATCAGATGAGCGGTGTCCTTACAAAGCCAGGCTGAAAACAGGCCAGGCTTTATTCTTAATCTCTCCTGGCTGCTGCCAATCTCCTGGCTCTGGGGAGAAAGGCCACAGAAGAGGAGGAGGTGTTTTTTGGCAGGAAGACTGTGCTGAGGGGTGGCATCCAAATCTGCAAGAGAAACAAACACCCAGGAGATGGTGACAGACTCTGACGCACTTACAGAGGAGGAGGAAAGTCAGCCTGGTGAGGAGAGGAGATTTAATAGCAAAATATCTGACTTCTGACCCAGAAGATGAGGGGTTTTAAAATGCCATCAGCCACCAGCCATGGCCAGCTGGGAATGATGTCTGTGTATCTCTTTGGGGACTATAACTAGAAAATTTCTTTTGGCTGTTGGTGGCCTCAGATCGTGACAGAGTTTTCTGAAAGCTCCTTTTTGCTGTGCTGGATCTGTCCAAAGATGTCACAGGATTCCTCAAGCACAGAAAGCCAGTCTAGGTATTTCAAGGGGCTTTTCCTACTAAACTCAACGAGCACATGCAGAGGGGCTCCTCAGCTCGTAAGACTCACCCCTTACCCTTAATTCTTCTTATCATTTATTTAAAGGAAAAAATTCATAGGAAGTCCATGCATGTCTTTGGCTCTACAGGTGAGAGGCTGTGCCAGACCCTCAGTGCTGTGAGCATCAGAAACCACATGATTAATAAATTATTGCTTTGCTTCTCCCTGCTCTGGGATGGTGTTTCCATGGGCAGTTGGTCCTGTCCTGGATGTTTTGTGAGGCTAAAAGAACCATCCTGTTCTCTCTGATCTGCTCTTGAAAGATCAGCACCCCAAGAACAATAATTACTATGATTTGTGACTGTCACCTTGAGCAATCCCAGCTGTGGGCAAGACCTCAGGAGTTCGAAGAACATCACAAAAAGGGTCTGCTGTTTCAGAGGTTTCCTGAGGCACAGCTGGGTTGGATAAAGGAGCTGAGAGATGTTTTATTCAGAAAATCTCTGAGTTGCAATATCACCTCCTTTATAAAGGCAATTCATGAATCCTTATTCAATAGAAAAATCCCAGGTGAGAGTCCCACTGGTGTCCTCCTTTTCTGTAATAAAATGCAATTGCTGCTTCAAGCAGCCACGAGGCCTCTGGGAAAGAAATTACCAAGTGTGTGCAGTCAGGCACTGACTTTCTGCTCAGGGGACAATCATTTGGTGGCACAAGTTGATTTAACACCTGTAGAAGAAGCTCTGGCACCTGAGAAAGGGCAGCAAAATGCAAGTGGATCTCCATGCACTGGATTTGCTTTTTTTTTTTCATTTCTGGAAATGTCTCAGGGGAGGGGAGGGGAAGGGGAAGGTTTGGGAAGGGGAAGGGATATTTCAGTTGGAAGGGACCTACAATGATCATCTAGTCCAGCCTGACCTCTTAAAGACTGACCAAAAGTTAAAATGTTATTAAGGACACTGTCCAAATAGTTCTCAAGCAGTGACAGGCTTGGGGCATCCCCCACCTCTCTAGGAAGCCTGTCCAGGGTTTGACCACTCCCTCTGGGATAAAATGCTTCCTAAAATCTCACCTAAGCTGAAGTGTTCAGCTCCTCTTGCTTCTTTTATTCAAACTCCCTCTTTTCACCACTTTTCCTGATCCCAGGGATGTTTCCAACCTGTAGACCTCAACCATCCTCCACCCCACCAGCAGCCAAGGGAGTTCCCCAGGGGAGGACAAGGAAATTCCCTACAAGCTGAGAACTCACAGAGACCTGAACCAGAGTGGTGGGATCCATTCCAGAGAAGACACAACCATTTCCCAAGCTCCAAACCACGGGGCCAGAGGTGTTTGGATAAGAAGCTGTGGGGAGTGGCTGTGGGTTTTTTGGAAAGCCCAGGCCAGCAGAACCACGTGCAGGTGGGACTCCAAGTGTGGGTGGGTGGATGGATGGATGTCCCTGTGTTCTTGTTTCTCCCTGGTTGCTCAAGAACCTCGTTTACTTTGGCAGCCTCTTGCCAGCCCTGGGGGGCCAAGGAAGAGTTTATGGCATCCTATAATCAGCCAAGCTCTGAAACAACATGTGACAACATGATGGGTTTATTAAGGAGGATGGATCAGGTGCATCTGAGATTAATGAGGCTTTTAGGAGCTTGTAGTCCGGCACCAGGAGTTAAGGACAACCCCCTGGAAGTTTGCAGCTGATTGGCTCCAAGATCCTTCATTTTTGGGGAGAAGGGGTGACACAGTGACCTCCTTGTAGCCCCAGCATACCGAAATAACCCCAGGAAATGTCTCTACCACGTCCTGGGTGCAGCCAGTCCCAAGGGAATGAGTATTCCATGGGGATGGGTGGCAGAAGGTTGCTGCACCAGCCCTTCTCTGCAGCCCAGGCAGGTCCAGCACAGAGTGGGATCATGTTTTTCCTGCTCTAGGAGGAGGAGTAGGGCCAAATTTCCCCTATTCCTCATTTTATACCATTGCTTCTCTCCTGGAAACTCACTGTCTGCTCCATTCCTGGGTTAAATCCTGCTGTGAGTCCTGGAAAGATGCAGGTGGAGTGAACAGCTTTTTAAGCAAAGCAGGTCCCTGACACACCTGAGCTGTGGAGATGCAGCTCTGTTATTGCTCATGTTTTTTAATTCCTCCCAAGGTTTTATTCCACTCTATTTTTGCTCTCAAGATGTAGGTTCTCATTATAAATAGCTGCATATTCTGATTCAGACTGATAACTAGGACAAGGATGCACTGGGCATCCAGACCTGGATTTTGGGGTGGGAAAACTGCAACATTTGCAGCTTTCTGGGAGATCCTTCTCTCAGGAAAACTGATACTTTCACACCTGGAAAGTTTCCTGAATTCCCTGGGTACAAATCAGAGGGGAGCACTGGAAAGGACTCATTGCCAAGTTAACAAATCCACCAAACAAGGCTTTGAAGCTCCACAGCAACTTCTCCTCTGAGCTCAGAGCCTGAATTTAGACACAAGGACTTCAGCATCAAAGCTGGCTGATAAATATCCCTCTCATTTTATAATCAAAGAAGGCATCTCATAATCCTGCACATCCTTGTGTGTGACACTGAACCAAAGACCCCTGAAAAAAAAACAAAAAAAGAAATTAAAACAGAGGCTCTGTGTGGTTTGTGAATAGATTTAAATGATTAATTACTCAAAAAAAAATAAAAAATAATCAGAACCAGTTTGCAAACACGTGCCAGCAAACAGCAACAATTCTGTTTCCAAGAAAGGGCAGATTTAGAGAGAACTTTAGGAAGAAATTCTTCCCTGTGAGAGTGGTGAGGACAAGGTTTCCTAGAGAAGCTGTGGCTGCCTCATCCCTGGAAGTATCCAATGCCAGGTTGGATGGGGCTTGGAGCAACCTGGGTTAGTGGGAGGTGTCCCTGCCCATGGCAGGAACTGGATGGTCTTGAAGTCCCTTCCAACTTAAACCATTTTGTGATTCCATAGAATATTGTTCATCCGTGAATAGGGAGAGCTGATGGCTCAGGGCAGCTCTGAAGGAGAGCTCAGTTCCCACCCCACCTCCATCCAACCAAAGCCTAAGGAAAGTCTCAAAAATTGTGTCATTCACCAAAAATGGCCTTTGGAGCAGGATTTCAATCCACATTTTCCAGCTGCTTGTGCAAAGACACATCACTGTTCATGAGGCAGTTGTGGGAATGGGGAAGGAAGGGACAGGGGGTCTGTTCATGTAGGAAACAACAGGACCCACTGAAGAGCAGCTGGATTGTCTCCCAGACCAACCCAGAGGGTTGGACCACAGACTCCAGAGCTGCCTTCCAACCTCATGGGTATTATAATTCCAGAGTTTGGTCCATACTGGGGGGCAATTCCTTTTCTTTCTGCTTTGCCCCCAAAACACCTTTCACCAGGCACCGTTTGCTGTCCCTTCCAGCTGGATACCCTTCCAAACATCAGCACCAGTCTCCATTCTCCCTGTGCAGAGGAGCACAGAGCAGTTCCTGTGCTGCACCCAAGCCCTCCCCAGCTTGTTTGCAAAGGGGACACTCAAGTTGCCAAGGGGAGCATAATTATTGCCTGATGACACAGCCCTGCCCTGAAGGGCCTGAGTCATATTGACACAGCCTTTGAGTAGAAGATAATCTTCTTATATAACCATGGGCATTCTCCTCTGCTTGAAAGGAGTCATCTGGATTTCTTTTTAAAAGGAGTTTTGAAAAGAACTTCCTGGATTTTACAGGTGCACATAAACTGCTTCCTGGTCTGTGCACACACAGGGCTCTGCTTGCAAAATGTGATGTTCTCTCTGGGGACAAATATCCAGGGGTTTTGTTTTCCCAGGAGAGTAACTCAGCGCTGTCTGGACAGGGTGAGAGCTGGGGATGTCCAGCCTGGAGAAGAGGAGGCTCCAGGGAGACCTCAGAGCCCCTTCCAGTGGCTAAAGGGGCTCCAAGAAAGCTGGAGAGGGACTTGAGACAAGGGGTGGAGGGACAGGGCACAGGGAATGGCTTCCCAATGCCAGAGGGCAGTGTTTGATGGGATATGGGAAGGAATTCTTCCCTGTTAAGGTGGTGAGGCCCTGGAACAGGTTGCCCAGGAGGTCATGGAGATGTTCCAAGGGCTGGAGCCCCTCTGACATGGAGACAGGCTGGGAGAGCTGGGGGTGTTCACCTGGAGAGGAGAAGGCTCCAGAGAGACATGAAAGTCCTTTCCAGTGTCTAAAGGGGCTCCAGGAGAACTGGAGAGGGACTTGGACAAGGGATGGAGGGACCAGACACAGGGAATGGCTTCCCAGGGTTAGATGGGATATTGGGAAGAAATTCTTCCCTTTGAGGGCAGTGTGGCCCTGGCACAGGTTGCCCAGAGAAGCTCTGCCCTCCCCATCCCTGGAAGCGTCCAAAGTTGGATGGGGCTTTGAACAACCTGGCCTAGTTGAAGATGTCCCTGCCCATGGCAGGCAGTGGAATGAGATCATGTTTGAGGTCCCTCCAGCCCAAACCACTCCATGATTGCTGAAGGTGGGACTCCCCAGGCTTGAAGCAAAAAGTACATGAAGAAACATAACAAATAGGAATGACCAAGAGTAATAAATAAGCAATAAATGAGATGAAGTCCTGCTGTGCAACTCCATGGACATCAGGGAGTTGGAATGATGCACTTCCAGGGGGAACAGTTGAACTTCAGGCTGTGGTTCAGGTCAGCAGCAGCAAAGTGCTTGTTTATGCAGGGGCATACAAGAAAACCTCCCGTGCCTTTTCCTCCTGCTCCTCCAGATGTTCCTGAAGGGCTCTGCAACCCCAGCAGGAGGTCACAAATGCCTCCTAAAACACTTCCTCTCAGGAAGAATTAGCAAACACAACAGACACTTATTATCCTGTGAGAGTTGGAAGCACAACACCCAGGAGAGTTTCTTGTGCTCAGAGGCATCAGTGAAACCTTCTGCTGCCTCCCAGTTTTCCTGGCTGGGATGTATTAGGCAGGAAGCTGGATTTTCCCTGGAGGGTTTCCAAGAGGGGCATTCAGCTGCCCAGCCAACATATTCCCTTTGCCACTGGGGAATGGGAGAAAACACAACACATTCAGAGCTGTTGTGTTCAGCCAAAATCCTGCCTGATCCCTACTGCTCCCTGGGGAAAACTGCTCAGACAGCTCCAAGGCCCATGGGAAGGACTCTCAGCTGGTGGCTGAAGCAACCAACCACAGCCAGATTGCCAGATTGTCCGACAAAAATTCACAAAAAAAAGCCACAAATCACTTTGGGAGTGATCACATTAACAAAAAAATTAGGGAGTGACTCATCCCAGACCCAGCAAGTGTCAGGAAGGGGTGGGATGGCTGCAAAGTCCAGCTCTCTCCACTGACCAAGGGAAGTCCTGCCTGATTTCCTCAGCTTTTAGACTTGTCAAGTTATGCATCTCTCCCTGAAATTCTTTCTTTGCTTCTGTAACACGAACCATTGTCCTTTCCCAGCATTTCCAAGCTATAGGGAAAAAAGTCTGGAAAAGACTGAGCCAAACTCTTCCCAAAGGTGAGAGGATAAAAGGCAAACCCAAAGTGCTGGGAGAGCTCAGGAGAAAGGCCAAAAGGGAGCAAAACACTCACTTAAAAACAACTGCAGGCAAAACTTCAGGGGGAGTCTCAAACAGCCCCCAGGAGGGAGGAGAAGGAGGGAAAACAGATGGACCTGGAGGGCAACTGGATGGGGAGGGAATGACATTTTAGCAAAAAAAAAAAGAAATAAAAATGAGCAAAAAGTGAACAAAAACACACCAAAAGATGTGGCTGTTTGGGGGGAAATAAATACAGAGAGACATCATTTCCAGAAGCAGGACTGGTGCAGGCTGCTTTGCACCCTTTTACAGAGGAAACAGAACTATTTATTCATTTTAATATCCCACTCCCTGCTCCCAAGAGAGGCTCAGGTTTATGTTGAACCAGGAAGTGCCTCCCTGTGTTTGGAGAGCTTTGTTTTGCTCTGGGAGGTGCGACTCCAAAGCACAAAAACCTCACCCACACACAGATTTTCCGCTTTTCAGCCTCGATCTCTCGCAGGAGCCGTGATCCCAAACTGGCCAGACATCAAAGGGGTGAAGCCTCCATGGCCAATGGAGGGAGGGGAAGATGAGCCTCCTCCACAGGCAGCTTGTCAAAGCCCTGACAGCTCCGCTGACGCAGCACCGACGTCTCGGAGCGCGAGAAACCAAACATCAACCTCAACAGAAGGGAGGAAGGACACAACTTCATGAGCAGTTTTCATTGTTGACCTCAAGTCAAATCACAGGATGGTGTTGGGACTTTCTGGTTTCCTCCCAGGTGTTAAAATTCTGTGCTCAGCCCACTCTGCTCCGTGTGGATTTGGGAGAGCTGGAGAAATGCCCACTGAGGACTTTTGTGGAATGAGAGAATCACAGAATGGCTTGGGAGGGAAGGAATCTGAAAGATTATCCAGCTCCAACTCCCTGCCATGGGCAGGGACACCTCCCACTATGCCAGGTTGCTCCAAGCCCCATCCAACCTGGCCTTGGACACTTCCAGGGATGGAGCAGTCACAGCTTCTCTGGGCAACCCACACCAGGGCCTGCCCACCCTCACAGGGAGAAATTGCTTTCTGGTATGTTCCTTGTTCTGGCTTTGATGTAGGGCTGGGAACCAACAGGAAAAACCCCCGAGGCAGGGCCCATGCCCCCAGATATTGTACATTTTTAATGGGGAAGCCTCCACCAGAATTCCAAGATCCTTGAGGAGCCACCACTAAGAAATGGCCATTTCCAGCCTTTTCCATCCTAGAACAGATGTTAAAAACTTGTCAAATTAATTGTGTCTTGGTCAAATTCAGAACAGAATCACAGAATGGTTTGGGCTGGAAGAGCATCTCAATCCAATCCCCCTGCCATGGGCAGGGACAACTTCCACTAGCCCAGGTTGCTCCAAGACCTGTCCAACCTGGCTTTAAGCATTTCCAGGGCTGGAGCAGCCACAGCTTTTCTGGGCATCACATTTCTTGTGTTTCTCTGCCTTCCCACTGATTCTCAAGGGAGCCACAAGAAGTTCAAGGGGAGATGTTTCCACCATCTGCCCCATTACCAGTTACACCACTGCCCCATTACCAGTTACACCACTGCCCCATTACCAGTTACACCACTGTCTCCAAAAATATTTCCCTTAGAGAGGATCCAGCCAAGCTCTTGGTAAGAGAAGAGTCTTGTGTGTTGCTAAATTTCCTTTCCTGATGCAATCTCCGTGTTTTCGTTACACTCAAAATCGTGTTATGGGCAAAACTGAAACACACCTTTCATGTAAAGTTAAGAGTTTATTATTTCTCTTATTACTGTGTATGAAATCATAGCAGTTGAATCTTCAAGTAATTGTGATTAGTGATGATCAAATTATTACAGACATAAAAAGAAAAAGGAAATTATCATTGTTATTATAATTGTTATTATTGTTGTTGTTGTTATTGAAAAATTTGAATATAAATACAGTTAAAATTGTTATACACATCCTAATTAATTTCTACTCTTCCTGCTGGTGTTATTCTGAGCTTCCACAGTGTTCCTGCCTCCCAGCTTAGGGGGAGGGACAGTCAGCCATCTGCATCCTGAGCCCTCCGTTAGGAGGAACATGATGGTGGAAATGGATTCTTCTCCCTCAACAGAAGGTCTATGGGAGTCACTCTGTTTATGATTCACAGATTCATAAAAACTCTGAGCTGGAAGGGACCCACAAGGACCATCCAAGCCCAACTCCTGCCCAGAACAACCCCAAGAATCCCACCATGTGCCTGAGAGTGTTACCCAAACACTCCTTGAGCTCTGTCAGGGTTGGTGCTGTGACCACTGCCCTGGGGAGTCTGTCCAGTGCCCACCACCCTCTGGGTGAAGAACATTTCCATTGACATACTTTGCTCTTTCTGCCTTGGTCAGAAGGCTTGGCTCGACCTCCCATGGGATTTTAGTGTGTGTGGTACTTTATTTTGACATTTGATTTCTTTGCTGTTCCTAAAGATGATTTTTTTCCACCTCTGGGTCTCTGTTTCTTTGACTGTTGGTGAGTTGTTTAATGCCAAGCTGGTGCCCCTCCTCAAATCACCCCAAGCCACCACTCTCTGTGCCACATCCTGCACATCCATAGAACCACTGAGGTTGGAAAAGACCTCTGATATCCAGTCCAACCACCAACCCATGTCCCCAGGTGCCACATCTAGATGCCTTTTAAATCCCTCCAGGGATGGTGATCCCACCACTTCCCTGGACAGCCTATTCCAGTGCTTGACCATCCTTTCCATGAAGAATTTCTTCCATTTCTCAAGGCCTCTGCTGCTGTACCAGGTCTGAATTTCTTCATGTCAGTTGTAAACATCTCATTCTACAACACAGCAACTCCTTGTCTCTGTGTCAACTTACAGTTGCACCATAGAAAAGTAAATAAAAGTGAAGAAAATGAGGTGTAATCACCTGGCCAATTAGGAAAGCTCCTGTCACAGATAAAGGAAGAAAACACAAAGCTGATTTAGGTCAAGACAAGTTCAGACAAAGCAAACCAAACAACCATCAGCCCTGAGGACTTGCAAACTCAGTCAAATGAGCGTGCCCAGTTCCTGTTGATGCAGAGCTGTGTCCTTGTCTCTTGCAACTGGGAGCCAATGGCTTTAGTTCTCCAAACCTTTCTGGTTCCATCAGCCAGATGTCCTTTGCTCACCTCCCCAAGCCCAGCAATGGCTTGACCTTGGTGTTGCACCTGGGGAAGGATCACCTTGTGCACCAGTACAGGCTGGGGGCTGACCTGCTGGAAAACAGCTCTGCAGAGAAGGACTCGAGGGTCCTGGGGGACATGGACCTGTCCATCAGCCAACAGAGTGCCCTGGGGACAAAGAAGGCCAATGGGATCCTGGGTGGCATTAGGGAAAGCATTGCCTGAGGGTTGAGGGAGGGGATCCTGCCCCTCTACTCAGCCCTGGGGAGGCCCATCTGGGGTGTTGTGTCCAGTTCTGGGCTTCTCAGGGCAGGAAGGACATGGAGCTACTGGAGCAGGTCCATCAGAGGCTACAAAGATGCTGAAGGGACTGGAGCATCTCTCTTAGGAGGAAAGGTTGAGGGAGGTGGGGCTGTTCAGCCTTCAGAAGAGACACTGAGAGGGGACCTCCCCCATGTCTGTCAGTGTCTGTAGGGAGGGGGCAGAGCATGGACCAGGCTCTTCTTGAGGACAAGAGGCATGGGCCAGAACTGACGCCCAGGAAGAGTTCCACCTGAACATGAGGAAGAATTTCTTCCCTGTTCAGTGACCCAGCACTGGAATAGGTTGCCCAGAGATGGTGTGGAGTCTCCTCAGTGGAGTTATCCCAGAACCACTTGGACACAAACCTGTGCCATGTGCTCTGGGATGACCCTGCTGGATCAGGGAGGTTGGACCAGATGATCCCACTGTGGCCTCTTCCAACCTGACCCATTCTGGGATTCCATCACCTCAAGCACTTTCATTGCTCTGCCCATGACTTAGACCCTCAGTGTCCGTGGCTGCAGTGGAATGTTTAGTGTTGTTGTCCAAGATGAGGATGTAGCACAAAAAGTGGAATTTGTTTTATCCCTATGAAGTGAGCAGGTAGCTGGGAATTCTGGTTATGTCCTACCAAACCTGGGCTGCATCAAAAGGAGGAGATTCTTCCCCTCTACTCAGCTCTCCTGAGTCCCCACTTGGAGCACTGCACCCAGTCCTGGTGACCCCAGCAAAAGGAAGACATGGAACTGTTGGAGCAATTCCAGAGAAGGCCACAAAACTGGTCAGAGGATTGAAGGACCTGCCCTGTGAAGGCTGAGCAAGTTGGGGCTGATAAGCCTGGAGAAGAGAAGGTTGTGTGGAGGACTCACAGCACCTTCCAGCACCAGAAGGGGCTACAAGGGGTTCTTCACCAGGAAATGTGGTGGCAGGACAAGGAGGGATGGCTTCAAACTGACAGAGATTAAAGTAAAGGTGAGAATCATTCCTCTTAATTCCAAATGGAGGCCAGAACTGTTACACAAACCACTCAATCTTTCCTGTAAAGATAGTTTTGTACCAGTGCAGTTGTGGGAGAAATGCTGATGGAAGGCTGGTGAGGGGTAATGGGAAATGTCTCAAATATCTGCTGCAAGTCCACAAAACCTCTGCCACCTCAGTGAACAAACAGTACTGAAAAGTGGAGCTGCAATTTGGGAATAAAAGAATAAAATTAAATGTAATCAATACACTTTCAACACAACATTCTTTTTATTCTGCTCAAGAGGGTACAGAAAACAAGAGATTTCAGCCTCCCCTGGATCAGATCACTGGCATGGGAAGTTGAGGCTCCTGCCTCTTATTTTGGGCACAGAAGGGTCTCCTTCATTTCTTGGGTGCAAAGAAGGAGATCTAGACAGAACAAAGAGCCAGAACAAATCGATGAGATGGAGAAGATCTGCTTTAGGGAGGTATGAAAGGCTTTTACCAAGGGTTTTTTTGCCTTAAATACACTTCACACAGCGGAATTTTTTAGCTCAAAGCCAACCAACCCAGCACAGCGATGAAACTCCACAGTTAGTTTTGTGGGAGTGATTGAAAACTCAATCAAAAAAATTATGTTGTGACTTCCTGAGTTTTATTTCTCTGTTGGTCATGGGAAAAGGATGGACACACACACAAAACCTCCCCAAAGAACAAAACAAAAAAAAAATACCATAAATACCCCAACCAACTTTTAGGAGCTGTTCAAGGTTGTTCATGAGGCACCCAAACAGAAGGCTGGGCTGCTGGGGGTTTATCCTCTTCTTCATTGGGTTCTTCAGCAGGAAAGACCCTCATGATCTCCTCATGGTCTAGTCCAGAAGAAGGCACAGAGGGAACCTGCCAGCATCCCAACTGGCACAAAGCTGAAGCTCAGACTTGTGGCACCGTCAGCGTTGCACAGGTCAGAGTAGCAGCAGGACACGGGTCGGGTCATCCCAATCCCATCCACATCAGATGGGACACAGACAGAGGAGCACATCTTGGTGACAGTGGAGACTCCAGTGAAGGGATAAACTGCCACAAAGAAAGAAAGAAGGAACAGTCAGGGATGGCAGAAACAGAGAGGAACTCTCCTTGCCCTTGGGGAAATATTCGTTGCCTTCACTACTAGAGTCTTAGGGTCAAACCCGAAGTACTTCCCACCAGGAATACAGGAAGGAGCTCCCACTGAGTTGCCATGAGCTGGACAGCACTTTGCATCCTCTGAGTCCTGAATGGATCAACTTTCCCCAGCAAAAAGGGCAAGTGGGTGCTTTTTCTGCCTCTCCTTGGAGTCTCCTCACCATCTCCTGCCTCTTCCAGGTGTGACCAGAGACTTGGCAGCAGGACCATGCAAAAGAAGAGAACCTCCATCTCCATAACCTACAGATTAGAGTGTGACCAGGGGGGTCTCCAGAAGTGTCAAAGCCTCTGTGAGAGCTACAAAGAACTCCAGGGCATTTCTCTTTCGCCTTCAGATGACCAGAAGTGGATGTCATAGAATCACAGCATGGCTTGAATTGGAAGGGAATTTCAAATGATCTCATTCCAACCCCTGCCATGGGCAGGGACACCTTCCACTAGCCCACCTTGCTCCAAGCCCCATCCAACCTGGCCTTGGACACTTCCAGGGATGGGGCAGCCACAGCTTCTCTGGGAATTCTATTCCAGTGCCTCATCGTCCTCACTAAAGACTTTCTTCATCATATCTAATCTAAAATTACTCTTTTTAAGTTTAAAGCCATTCCCTGTTGTGCTATCACTGCACAACCTTGTAAAAAATTAATATCTTATTTCCAGCCATGCTCCACACTGAGCATTAACTGAGAGCTTGCTTTCCTCAAATATTAACTCCCACAAACACTGCTTTCAGCAGCAGCAGGAAACTCTGCCACACAGGAACCTCTTCCAGACCTCCACACTCAAGTGAAAAAAAGGAACTGCTCTCCACACCAGCAGTGTCACTGTAGAAACACTGATTCATGATTAAGGGATGGATGGAGAAGTCATTGTCCTCACCGTCCTCCAGGGAATACATGGTGGTCTTGCACATGTTTTCGGTCTCCGAGCAGTTCTCGATGGCCACGCACTTCTCCGTCGGGGTCTCCTCCCTGCATGTGTAGCATTGCAAGGTGAGAGCTGTGAGGAGGGAAAACATGAGCCTGGCCTTAGTGTGGACCACCAGAGTCTCTCTGTGCCTCTCCAGGTGCCTCTGGGAAGGGATTTTCCAAAATACTCATGCTGAGAACAGGGATGCAATAGTAAAATGTGTTTGTACCAATGGGATGAGAGATGCAGGGGGCTGGTGGTCAAAGCCCCCCAGACCAATTGGGATCACTTGGATCAATCCAGGACCTGCAGATCAATCTGGGGCTCCCCAGATCAGTCAGGACCTCCTGGATCAATGTGGGATCCTCCAGATCAACACAGGACCCCCAGGATGTCTGGAGGGTCCACAGGAACCTTGCGGTGATGGGAAGAGGCATAACAGGAGCGGCTAATTAATTAATTAATTAGGTGTGATATAGAAGTATAATTTATGCTTCAGATGTGGAGTGAGAGCCCTTGTAAATGAGTCAAGCAAGACAAAGCCACACACAGAGAAGACATCGTGGTACAGGAAGGACCTTGTAGCTGATTTACCTCAACTCTGTTCTCTGCATCAACTTCTGTCCTTGACTTGGACTAGTTGAGCATCAGAAAGACACCCCAGACTCACAAACTCACAAAACCACAGCATGGAGGAGGTTAGAAGAGCCCTCTGGAACTCATCTAGTCCAGTCCCCTGGTCAAGCAGGACCACCTAAAGCCCCTTGTCCAGGACTGTGTCCAGATGGGGGTTTAATATCTCCAAGGATGGAGACTCTCCAACCTCCCTGGGCAACCTGTGCCAGAGCTCAGTCCCCCTCAACATCATCCAGTGTTTCCTGGTGTTCAGAGGGAACCTCCTGCATTTCAAGTTGTCTCTTGCCTCCAGTCCTGGCACTGGGAACCACTGAAAGAGCCTCTTTGCACCCTCCCTTCAGGTATTAAAGGACATTCATCAGATTCCCACTTTGAGCTTTTTCTTCTCCAGGCTGAACAATCCCAGCTTTTCCTCAGAGGAGAGATGCTCATCCTTGTGGCCCTTCGCTGGTCTCTCTCCAGTATGTCCATGGGATCTGTACTGGATAGCCCAGAAATTAGCACAGGACTCTCAGTGTGGCCTCACCCATGTCAAGTATAGGGGAAGGATCATCTACCTCGACTGAAACCTCTTTTAATGCAACCCAGGATGTGCTGAGGTTCCCCTTCCACCCATTTCTCCAACCTGTCAAGGTCCCCCTGGATGGGAGCACGACCTCCTGGTGTAGCAGCCATTGCTCCCAGATTTGTGTCACCCACAAACCTGCTGAGGGTGCTCTGCCCCATCATCCAGACCATTGATGGTGGTGTTAAAGAGGATTGGACGCAGTTTGGATCTCTGATCTCAAGTTCCTGGCCTTCAAACAGACTTTGTGTCACTGTTCTCCAGGCCTGGACATTCAGTTTTCAATCCACTTCACTGTCTGCTCATCCAGCCCATACCTCAACAACTTTTCCATGAGGATCTTGGAACAATTTTCCCAGAAAGGTTGTGGACTCCCCATCCCTGGAGGTGTTCCAGGCCAGCTTGGATGGGGCTTGGAGCAACCTGGGATAGTGGAAGGTGTCCCTGGGGGGTGGAACTGGGTGGTCTTTAAGATCACTTCCAACCCAAACCATTCCATGCTTCTATGACCTCATGGGAGACAAAGACCTTCCTGAGGGCCAGGTAGACAATCTCCACAGCTCTTCCCTCATCCATGAGATAAGTCACTTCTGCACTGAGGTTTATCAGCTTGCTCAGGTGAGATATCCCCTTGGTGAAGGATTTGGACACACACAAGTCAAACCTGAATGTGAGTTGCATCAGAGAGAGTTAAATGTCGTGTTGTCCCCTCTGTCAGCTCTTTCCAAAGACTGGGAGCTCACAGGTAGGAAGGTGTCCCAGACAGAAGGAACTGTCTCCATTGAATTTTCTGAGCCATAAGAACAAATTAAGAAGAACTTTCCCCCTGTTCTGAGATTGGGTTTGTGAGAGGAATGTGTGAGAAGTTATTTTAAAGAGATCATGGAATAATAGAATGGTTTGGGTTGGAAGGGACCTTGAAGATCATCTCATTCCACCCCCTGCCGTGGGCAGGGACACCTTCCACTGGCCCAAGGTGCTCCAAGCCCCATCCAACCTGGATTTGGACACTTCCAGGGAAGGAGCAACCACAGCTTCTCTGGGCAACCTGTGCCAGGGCCTGCCCACCCCCATAGAGAAGAGTTAAACATGACAGCAGCCACACTAATGGATTGCATGGGGACATGTTCTGCTCTGGACAGAGACCATGGAAACAAAATTTGGTACTCAAGACTCCCAATCCAACCCTGCCTCATCCCTCACCACTCTGTAGATGTTCCTCATCACCCCCCTGTTGAGCTGCAAAGTCCCTTTCCAGCTGCAGGTGCCTCTCGGCTCCTACACACACAGAACAACCACTGCCCGAGTCCTTCATTGTCCAAAGTTTCTGATGGAGAAATTTTAGACAAAACCACTGGAGATCCCAGGTCATTGTAACACAGAGCACTCCAAGCTAAAGGTAGGAAGCCAAACCAGTGTCTGAGGTTTCCTATCGACTAGAAAGATATTTTTGGATGTTTTCCAGGACATTTTGCTCTCTGCAGGTTTTTCTGAGGGACCCAACACTCAATCAGGGTTCTCTGCTCCAGATCCTCTCTTCCACTCCCTCACAGACATCTGACTGTGTCTTAAAATCACAGCAATGCAGTTTGGCACTGCCACAGCCCAGCACCTCCTCTTTGGTCTGGAAGGCAGTTGGCACCTCGTTTGTGTGACATCCTGCTGAAATTCCTTTAAATCCCACAGAAAAGGAGCAAGGATTCAGCTCCTCTCAGTGCACCTCCAATGGGATGTCAGCAGGCTCAGGCAAGCAAGTGACCTCATGAAAATAGACATCAACTAACAAGCCAGAAAAAAACCTTTTCTAAACAGACACAGCAATTTTCCTGCTTTTATTCAAAGCCAACTTAATTGTTCTGTTTTGTCCATGGTGGGCTGATGTTTGGTTTGTGTTCATTCTACATCTCACTGCTGCCAAATACATCTTTAGGGAGGAAGAAGTGCCAACAGTCTCAGATTTCACCACCCTGGGCAAATCCAAACCACAGTATTTGTGTTTCTCTTTGCAAAGAAAACCAAAGAAACCATCTGTTCCCCCTCCCTGAAGGATCTGCTCTGCAGGTCCAAGGGCAGAAGAAGGAAAATGTCCTCACATGAGAAGGAAATTAATGGAAATTAAAAAATCCTGACAGAGCTCTGTGCCCCAGCCAGGCACAGAAAAAATCAGCTCCTAAACTGCCTGGATCTGAGAATATCCCAGTCAACAGTTCTAGCTCCAAGGACTTACCTTGGCCATCCAGGAGAACACCAATGGAGCTTGGGATCATCAGGTTTTGTGCAAGAAGTTGCTGTGGTGGCAGAAACAAGGGATGGGGAGTCTATGTCAGGGTGTCCTTCCCTCTATGCAGCATCTGGCTGTGATGAGGGGATTCCCTACTTTCTGGGGGACTAAAACACCAATATCACAGAATCATAGAATGGATTGGGTTGGAAAAGACCTCCGAGATCATCAAGTCCAACCCTTGGGCCAACTCCAGTCCCTT
>JAOXXN010000395.1:152501997-152515192 GCA_026770055.1 Myrmophylax atrothorax
TTGATGCTACTCTCACCTCTCATCACCATGAGTTTGTTGCTACTCTCACCTCTTCTCCCATGAGTTTGATGCTACTCTCACCTCTCATCACCATGAGTTTGTTGCTACTCTCACCTCTTCTCCCATGAGTTTGATGCTACTCACACCTCTTGTGGGAGTTTGATGCTACTCCCACCTCTTCCACCATGAGTTTGATGCTACTCTCACTTCTCATCACCATGAGTTTGATGCTACTCTCACCTCTTCTCCCAGGGATTTGATGCTACTCTCACCTCTTCTCCCAGGGATTTGATGCTACTCACACCTATCCCTCCATGAGTTTGATGGTACTCACACCTCTTCTCCCATGAGTTTGATGCCACTCTCACCTCTTCCCCCCACAAGTGGCAGATGAAGTGGCCAAGTGTCCCCATACCCCAGGAAGGGTCAGACCACTAAGCCCAAGGAGTCCAAGGCATGTTGTGAAACGTTTTAAATCTCTTTTCCTTGGGAGATGATAAGCAGGAAGGTTGGAAGGTGTTCCCACAGCCACCCAAAGCACCTCCCACCTTTCCAGCCTCCTCCCACCTCCTCTGATGTTCTGGTCAGACATTGCAGCCTGAAGGTGCCACCTTCACTCTTCTCCCTCCATGGCCTCTCCTGTGGCCCTCAAAATCCTCAAACTGGGAAGCACAGGAACCAGGAGGACAGAAAGAGAGAGGGTCAGCACTGGCAGGAAGGTGGAGCTCTTGGTTCAGTGATTTTTTTTTTACCATCCTTTAGCATCCCTATCATTTTAAATTACAAACTATCCACCTACACCCTTTCCTTGACTCCTCCACGTCCAAACTACCAAATGAATCAGCTTTCTGGAGAATCCTCTCCAGCTCCAGAGCTCATTTGAGCTCCAAAACCTGTATTGGCCATGGTTAGAGGGGAAGCGTGTCCAGAGGGGCAGTAAAGGGGCCTCATGAGACCCCAAAAGGAGAACTGCATCCAGCTCTGGAGTCCTCAGCACAGGAATGATGTGGACATGTTAGAAGAGAACCAGAGGAGGCCATAAAGATGATCAGAAGACTGCAGGACTTCTGCTCTGGAGACAGGCTGGGAGAGCCAGGGGTGTTCACCTGGAGAAGAGATGGCTCCAGGGAGACCTTGGAGCCCCTTCCAGTGCCTAAAGGGGCTCCAGGAGAGCTGGAGACAGAATTTGGACAAGGGATGGAGTGACAGGACATGGGGAAATGGCTTCAGACTGAAAGAAGGAATATTTAGATGAGATATTAGGAAGGAATTCTTCCCTGTGAGGGCGGGGAGGCCCTGGCAGAGGTTGCCCAGAGGTGTAGCTGCCCCATCCCTGGAAGTGTCCAAGTTTGGACAGGGTTTGGAGCAACCTGGGCTAGTGAAAGGTGACCCAGCCCATGGCAGGGGGTTGGAATGAGATGATCTTTCAGGTCCTTCCAACCTAAACCATTCTATGATGGGAAGGCAGGAATTCTCCCACCTCAAACCCGTTTGCAATCACATGATGTCTCACAACCCTGAGATGATCAGCACAGCCTTGGGATACCAGTGAGAAACATCTGCAGGGCCAACTGGAACACTGGGACCAGCCCACGTTCTTCAGGTTCCAGAAGTACTTCCAGGCATCTGATATTGACACATCTCTTAAAAAGGTTCACCTGAAAATACGGCCCTGAACGAAGGAAGCAGGTCCAGAACTGCCGTGTCCAAACATGAACAAGGTCCCCTCTTAGATTTGGAGATGTGGGACCATTTCCCTGGACTTTCTGAACACCTGAAATGTGGGACAGCCCCTCCTGGGACTGCACAGAGACAGGCAAGTCCTCAGGGAAGATCAGGAGCAGTGTGAGAAGAAGTGATGGGAATGCCAGGCAGTCTCTTGAGGGCAGGTTTCTTCTGTGACCCCCTGCTGTGGAACGTCCTCCAGTCCCCAAAATATTCCCTGTCACCACTGGTGCCCTCCCACCCCCAAAACCACTTGTAAATCAGGCTACAAGTATGGATTGCAAGGAGGGAGGGCAGTGGAGAAAACCTTTTCCCAGGAAGGAGATTGTCCAGGCTGGGTTTATCCAGAGAAAAGGAAAGGTATTATGTCTTTGTTTCAAACAGCTTTTGGTTGTTCCTAAGAAACTCCCAAGCCCATCAAGTCTCACATTCCCCAAGGAATATAATTCCCTTCTCCCATGGGATCCAACAGGGCTCCCCAAAATCATAAAACTTTAAACACAAACCACACTGACCCATCTTTGCAAAGTTTGGGAGAGCAGGGGGAGCTTCCAGAGCAACCAGTCTGTGTGTCCCTGTGTCCGTATGTCCACGGGCAGAGCGGGGTCAGAGCAGTCCCTGCAGACCCTGAGAGAGCAGGAGGAGCTTCCAGAGACACCAGTCTGTGTGTCCCTGTGTCCGTGTGTCCACGGGCAGGAGCGGGGTCGGAGCGGTCCCTGCAGACCCTGAGAGAGCAGGAGGAGGAGCAGCTGCCCACAGCCACCCACAGAGGGGCCATTCTGTGCCCAAAATAGCCTCCCTTTGCCACGGGAAAGAGCTCAGGCTCCGAGGCCAAACCCCATCTCCAGTCCCAGCAGGGTCAGGGCAAAGTCAAGGATATTTATGAGTGCAACTATTGAAGGCAAAGACAATCCCTGCCCTTTATCCATCACAGGAAGAGATTCCAAAGGCCTTGAGGTGACATGTATGGATTTATCCCTCCTCTGGTCTACAGGCTCATCCTCCTGACTGTCCTTTTGACCCACAACCCCCAGCCCTGGGCTTTGAATCCAATCCAAGCCCTTTCCTTTCCCACAAAGCAAGGGATAAGATCTGTAACCTCTGCAGAGCCACTAAAAAATGCTGCCCCAAGTGTTATCTTTTTTATTAATTCCATATATTTTTATTAGAGGATAAGAAACAATATGTAACATACACTTCACTTACACTAACATGAATATATTTAAAGGAATTGATGCCTCTTTATCCTGCTTATTCTGTTACAGTAAAGGTAATACACGGTTACAAATCTCACATCTATGTATTAGTAAAATCAACAACTCAGTGTAACCATCTCAGTGAAATCTGACCATCCAACAACGCTGAAATAAAAGGTATCAATACTTTTTCTGCAACTTGGGCTTCTTTTATTTCCATGAAGTGTTTAAAAAAAAAAAGTGTTCCCTTGCAAAAATCTTGGACCTGGGAAGACTGTAAAGGCTTTTGTTTCTCAATTTACACCATCAGAGCAAAGCTGGATCAATTAAAGCCTTCCATCTGTCTCTGGTGTTGCTGATTCTCTGCTCGGTGTGCAGTTGTTTGGTTAAAGGCAGCTGCTCCTCCTGAATTTCAGAGGTCTGGCCCTCAAAGCTCCTCTACCAAGAACCAGCAGATGGCAGGACCAACCCAGGGCTTTGCTTCCCTGGGCACCATGGACGTTCCCAAAATGCCAGATTGGGTGTTTGTGATCCCATTCCAGCTCCACAGCCTCAGGCAGGGGAGAAATGACTCCTTCAGGATCAAGGATTCAGAGCCACCTTCACCCCAAACTGCTGAGACTCATCAACACGGAGGATCAAGGGTACCAAACCTCCAGATGTGCATCACATCTGCCTTTCCTGGAGGGCAAGGATGCCCAGAACTCATTCCATGGACCACAGACCCCTTCATGGACAATCAGGTCCCTGTGGGAGACAAATCCCTTCAAATAACTCACAACTGGAGTAAATCAACACCAAGCAAGGACATTCTTTGAGCAACAATGTGGATCCTTGGAGTAATGATTAAACAACTGGCTTCACTTGTTCTGTCTCTTGGTGCAATTCCTCCACAACAGGTCGGTCTTTTCCAAAAGAAGAAATTTTACCCTTAAAAAAACCCCCACAACAACAACAAAAAAACAATTCTCCAAAACAGCTGGAAGAACTCAAGTTCATTTTTAAGTCCTTCTTTGTGGCAAACAGCCAACAGGCAGAACCTGGGTGGAAAGGGCTGATGCCACAAGAAATTCTGAGCATTTTTAGACAACACACAAAAAATCAGAGCCCTTGGTGTAGTGGTAGATGGCAGCAGCTGCTGTTGAAATACAGCCCTTTCCAGGATGGAAGCACTGAAAACCATTTTCCCCTCATTAACACACTCCAAAATAGGCAGGTGTTTCCCTCAAGCTCTTCTTATTTTCCAGTAAAAACTATTCCAGGATATTTTCTGCTTCTAGGGAGCAAAGCTGCCTCCCCTCATACCCTCCTGTCCTGTCAGAAAAGGTGAATATCTCAGTTTTCTGCTCAATCTCTTGGTTTCTCAGTCCACATAAACACACTCAAAGCACTTCAGGGTTGTCCCACCACAGCCCTGAAGTTCCAGATCCAGCAGTTGGTTCAAGACCCCACCAGTTTTAACACTTTACAACGTGCTGGGCTCTTCCCTAATTATTGGCTTGTTATTAATAATGTTTTAAATTACTTCAGCTTCCCCTTTTCAGGCCTTTTCACTCCTGGGCTTTACAACAGCTGAGGTTCTCACGTGGATTCTCGTTCTGGGGATTTTGGGGGGCAAAAAAGAATTCTGTGGTAGGAGTAGAAATTGTGAGACTTGGCAGAACTGATAAAATGCTTGGGAATAAACTGTTGGCAAGCTGCCACACCCTCCCTGTCTCAAACATACTTAAATCTGTCAAAGAGATCATTGCCATGTGTGTTCAAAAGGAATAAACTGAAAATATCTCTTTTTCCAGAAGGGTACAGGATTACAGCACGTGAGGAGGAGAGAGAGACAAAAAGGGAGTGAAGAGGGAAAACAAATCTCCAAAATTTGCAACTTAGGCATCATTTACAGCTCGAGAAGAGGAGTGAATGACCTTCAGCTCTGTCCCCTGGCAATAGCATTAATATCACTTGTTATTTTATGGGATCAGCAGCCTCCTGAATGCTCCTCCCACCAGCTTTTTGCTCCCTTTTGTAACAAAATCCTTGGCACCAGCAGCCCCTGAAAGTCAGAGATAGCAAGGAAATGGCCACTGGAGGAGACAACTGGGTCTTGTGGCTTTGTTTGCCAACTCTGGCATCCTCAGGAGCCTCCTAAAGGCTTGGCCAGGCTTTAGGACACAGCTGTGCTGATGGCTTTGAAGTTCAGCTGTTTGCTAAAGGTGTTGGGAGGACAATTGAGTCCAGAATCAAACCCAAACCATGTAATCAGGTGGCCAGAAAAGCGTTACCAGCCCCATAATTTCAAGGCAGAGCCCCTTGGGTGCCACCTTGGTGCCACAGCAAGTGCTGAGGAACAAATTAACCCAACAAAGGAGGTTCTGAACCCTCTTGGGAGGAAGGCTGAGGCACAGGGAAGATGGGGAGCGTTCACCCCATTTTTAGGAGCTTTGTTCCCAATTTTTCCTGCGCTCCACAGGTGCATAGCAGAGGTTTGTGGGGCCCCAGCAGGTGCCAGGAAGTGAGGGAGGATGCAGATGAAGGCACATCTGAGGAGCAACCAACACAAGTGATTCATTCTTACCAAACTCATCCTTAACTGCAGGTCACGTCCTCATGACCGGTCCCTCCTGTTGGAAAGGCTGTCATTAACATCTGTGTCATTTAATTGAAACATGGGGAGGAGGAGGCAAAAAACCATGAAGCCACTTTTGTTGCAAATATTTCTACACATCTGCACACCACCTTTCAAAAGAAGCTGTTTGTCACTCATTTAAGTGGGGACAGAGAAGTAACTGGTTGGGTTTTGACACAAAACAGGAGGGCCACAAGGATGGCATGGATTAAGTGCCAACAGTGTGGTTTTTGCTGCTAGAAATAAGAAACAAACCAAGTGCACCTCTGATCAATCAGTGGAAGTGACAACGAGCTTTCACCTGGCAGTTTAAGGCTGAATTTTGGCTTGGTTTTGTGTCTGGCAGGTCCACAGGTGAGCAGAGCAGGCAGGACAGATGACACAGAGATGGCAGGAGGACACATCTCCCCTAGGGCAGCTGAGAACTTCCAGGAGCAATGTTAGGATGATCCTGGGACCAGGAGTGGCTGGTTGGGTGGTGAAGTCACCTTCAGCAGTCCATGGGCACCATCAGGCACTGCAGATTGAGCCTAAAGATCTGAGTGTTGGGATCTTGGCCTTTCACTTCGCTGTGTCTTGCAGACAGACCCATTGCCCCGGTTCATTTAGGGATCCACGTCGTTGTCTCTCATCATCCCACGTCCAAAGTGGGGAAACTGAGGCACCAAGTCTTTGTAACGTGCAGATGAACTCTCAGAGGTCCTGCTCTGGCAAGTTTGCTCCGTTGGGAGTAACAGGGTTGACTCAGACCCCCCAAAAACAGGCGTTTGTCAGTAAAATGCACCTGGAAAAAGCGATTCCCAAGAGAGATGAAACAAGTTGGCCCAGAAAGGACAGTGACAGGATGGAGATGGACTTGCTGCTCAGAGGTGAACCAGAAGGAATGTCGAGATGAAGCACTCAAAAGAAGGTGAGAGGTCCCTGTGCCAAGCCCAGTGTCTGGATTTTCCATAAGAGCATTCCTAATCTCTGTCTGGAGCAAGGAAACACACACAGCACACGTCCCACCTTAGGTAACAACAGGAACATGTTTATTCAGGTCTGGCACTTACAGAGCTCGGAAGGACAAGGAACACAGCACTGGTTTTCCAGAAAAAGTCAGCCCAGGATCAGAAGAAACAAAACCATTTTATAAAAAGAGATTCTGCAGCTGCAAGGGGGGGCCAGGAATGTGTCTCCCTTTGGATCATGCATTCCCAGTGCTCGTGCCACCCACGGGCTGGAGCCAGGAGAGAGGCAGGAAAGTCTGAACTCTTCCCCTGGTGCTGTGTGGGGTTAATCGGATCTCAGAGAGTCCCGGCCTTGTTCAAACCAACCTTAGAAATGAGGGGGGGAGGATTTGTTATTATTAGGTATAAAAGCAGAAAAAACCCTTCCAGAACGCTCCACCTTTGCCAAGGAGGTGTGAAGAGTGCAGTGGGGTCACGTCCACAGGAAGAGAGAGAACAGCTCGGCCAAACCGCCCAGGTCTCCGATGCTTGGAAGAGCATAAAGTCTGGGAAACAATCGCCTTGGAAGCCTGCTGAGAAGTGGAGGATCTCCTTGCAGACAGCAACAGAGAAGAGATTGGCTAATGAGACCCACAGGGGCCCGTGGGAGGCGGCTCTTCCTCAGCCAGCCCCATCCCTCGCCAGCCCCGTCACTAGCGGGCCCGGAGGACGTAGAAGAAGCTGAGCAGGACCCCCAAGGCCAGGAGGGTGTAACTGGCCCTGACACTGCTGGAGCCGCTGATGTTGCACAGGAAGGAGTCACAGCAGTACACGGAGGCAGCTGCTATGCCCAGGTTAATGCCAGCGCTGGGGCAGATGGGGGAGCAGCCCTTGGAGATGGACTGGCCAGACTTGCCACCTGGATTTGGGGTGGGGTGGAGAGGAAGGAAACAAGACAAGTTTAGAGCTTTCTTGTCACCTTCTGCAAAGGAAGTGACAGCCCTGAGGGCGCTGAAGTGTCACAGAGAGGGTGAAGCTTCAGAGATCTCAACCAGCCCACACATTTCAAGGAACACCTGTGATAACCTCCCTGTGACAACCTCCCATGCAGACTCCAGAGACCACAGAGCCCCCCAGGGACAGCCCTTCAGGGGGGATACCCCTCCAGGGCTGTTGGACAATGTTCAGCCACAAGGTCCCCAGTGAGGAATCCCAAAAATCTCACTCCAGCTTCACCCTGGGGCTCCTCAAGCGAGACAGGGAGCACAGAGTGTTCAGGCACTTGTGAGCCAAGTCTGCATTTCCAGAGAGGCATAGCAGCAATGAAGGGGCAGGGAAGAGGAAACCATTGGCACTGGGCTAAGATGGGAGGTTTCTTAAAGCTCCCACCCTCTGTTTCTGCATCCACAACCCACCCACGCCACAGACTCCGGCGTGCAACACCCTCTCCTCCTGCAAGGCAGGGCCAGGATGGGATCCTGGCTCTGCAAAGACCTGCCAGAGCATCCTGCTTCTCTCAGAGCAGCAGCTGGGAAGCACAGAGTCCCCCAAACCTTTCCTGGCACTCAGGGAGGAAACCTGCAAACTGCCCTTTCCACCTCGTCCACGGAAAGCGGAGAAGCCAAAGTGAGACTCAGGGATGAACAACCCAAACACAAGGAAAAAAAAAAAAAAGCAGGAATAGAAACCCTGGAGCTTCCTCCAGAGGAAGCCTGCAGCATCCTCCACGCTTTCACTTATTCATCAGCACAACCTCCCCACCCCCTGCCTGAAATTCCCCTCGGACTCGGCGGCGTCGGAGCGGGCACGTGGGTCTTAACGTGACTCCTCCTGGCAGCGCCAGCGCGTCCCTCCCAAACATTCCCGTGGGATGGTCCAACAACGGCTCAGTTGCTAAGCAGAACTTCCCCTTTTCACTCACCCCCCCTCACCCAAGGAAGGAAAAGCCTTCCTGCAGCTCAGCAGGTGACCCAGGAGAGCGGCCAAGAGGGGCAGCAGAAGGTCCTGTCGGCACTCACCGAGTCCCACTCCGACGTACGTCGTCACGCAGTGGTTTTCATTCTCCCCGCACTTGACAGGCTTCAGGCAGGCCCAGTTGGAGGAGGCATCGGAGCATGAAAAGCAGATGAGCGTGTGGGCTGCAAGAAGAGAAGGCAACACCTCAGTGAAGGGTGGTGGGAAGACCTCTCCTCGCTTGGTGGTCCCCACCTCCGACACGTGGGATGTGTCGCATCCACCCACAAGCCACACTTGGTATTTTACCTCTACCAACCTGCAATAGGGGATTTTTTTTGGCCTTAAAAACTGGTCAAGTGAAAGCTTCAAGCATAAGGGATATGTTTTGAGCTCTGGGTGGGATCAACACCAACTAAAGCCTCAATACCACCACAGCCTGCGACTTTATGTCGCTCTCCTGTTTGCACCAAGTTCAAGCTGTTGACTCAAAACTAAACCACAGGGGCAAATTTTTGAGAGTTGGGCTTATTCAGCTCAGCCACCACAGCCAAGGTGACCCTGCCTGTGACAGGGAGGTTGAAACTGGATGATCTTTAAGGTCCCTTCCAGCCCAGACCATTCCATGATTCTATGATGCTGATGGGAAACGCTCCAGGTGCGACCACGGGGTCGAGCTTTCCATGACCTGCCTCTGGGCCCCAAGATCTGGCCACACTTGAGCTACAGCACGTGATGGAAATGACCTCTCAACTGGAGCAACCTCAGCATTGCAGCAAGACCTGCAAGGACTTGCACCATCATGGCAATAAGAAGGCAGCTCATGCATCCAACCTTTTTAATTTGGAGCAGGAGCATTAATTTCCATGCCTTTCCCCATGGCAGGTCCCCTAAATCATAGAATCATGGAATCATTTAGGTTGGAAAAGACTTCCAAGACCATCGAGTCCAACCATTAACCCAGCACTGAAAAGTTCATCACTAAACCAAGTCTTTAAGCAACACATCTACATGATTTTGAACCTTTCCAGGGATGGTGATTCCCTCCATTCCAACACTGGACCACTCCTTCAGTGAGGACATTTTTCCTAAAATCCAATCTAAACCTTCCCTGGCACAACCTTTATGGCTTATCCTGTACCAGCAGGATGGACTGTACTATCTGGCTCCCACCTCCAATCCTTCAGATCTGCCCAAGAAAGAGGAAAGATTGGAAAAGAGCATTCAGGGATGGGAGATGGTGGTGGAAACAGCCTGGCCCAGTGACTCAGCAGGGCCAGGGGAACTTGGGTCTTCTCTGTATTTTACACACAAGAACATCACATCCACACTGCAGTTGTTGACCTACACATGCAGAGAGATCAGGTCTGTTCCCAATGTTTCACGGGCCCTGAGTTTGGAGCTCTCAGCCAGGCACCCCTTCCATGAGGCACCAACTTCCTCCTCTGTGTTGAAGGGATGCCAACCAGAGCAGGGGCTGATTGAGGATGGGAAGTGCCAGGCAGCATCATTCCTGCTGCCACCTTTCAGTCCCACCACAGATTATCATGGAGTGGTTTGGGTTGGAAGGGACCTTAAAGCCCACCCAGTCCCACCAACCCTGCCATGGGCTGGGACATATTCCACTAGACCAGGCTGTTCCAAGCCCTGCCCAGCCTGGCCTTGGACACTTCCAGGGATGGGACAGCCACAACTTCCTTGTTCCAGAGCCTCACCACCGTCACAGGGAAGAACTTTTTCCTCATATCCAACATGAACCTTCTCTCTTTCAGTTTAAAGCCATTCCTGCTTGTCCTATCACTACATGTCCTTGTAAAGGAAGAAGTCCCTCTCCAGCTTTCTTGTAGGCCCCCTCAAGTACTATCCTAAGGAGGTGAAGCCCTGGGAGAGCTCACTGAGGCTCAGCAGTCCCTGTCATGGACAATTCTGAAGAATAAGTTGGACAAATATTGCTCAGCAGCAGTTCCATTCTGCCATGGCACTGCATGACACCTTGAGGTTCTTCTCAATCCTGTTTCTCTCAGGGAAATAAAAGGTTTCTACAAGAAAATTGAGGAAAAAAAAATAACAATTGTTCTCAGAGGAATGGCTTTTTAGCAGCTACAGCCAAGGAGGGGAAAGAAAACAAAACACAATCTCACAGAAAGAGATTAAAGTGGGTTAGTGGGAGATCCTGAGTGTCACATCAGGGCAGCCAAACGACTCTGCTTTGGAGAGGAAGCCAAAACCACAACCCCTCCAAGCAAGAATTTCCTGCACTGCCCCACATCCTGCAAGGATCATCACTCTGGCAACAATCCCTACAACAAACCCCAGTTACCTGAGCCTGCCAAGGCAGCAGCCACAGCCAACAGCACCCAGGATTACAGGGCCACCAGCTGAGTCCAAAGCCCCAGGAGACATTCCTCAGGGGACCTTGCCTCTGGATTTAGGAGAGGGGGAGGAGGACAGAGCCAGCCTTTGAGTCACTCCCACTTGCTGGGCCCTCCATGGGTCCCATGGGTTGCCCAAAGCACTTCCATGGGTTGCCCAAAACTCAAGGTGTGACGTCACAGCAAAACCCAGTTCTCCTGCTCCTTAATCCCTCAGGTGAACTGTCCCAAACCCTCCCTCCACCTTGCAACCACCCTGAGGAGGCAAATTGACTCATCCCATTCCACAGGAACCCTGTGCAAGCAGGGATGAGGTGGACTACAAGCTTCCTGTGGGCTTTAGGGCAGCACATATGACCCCATATGGATTTGCTCATTATGGTGGAGGCACGAGCCGAGTGGCTCAATGATATTCATTAAACCTTTGAGGTTCCAGGCACAAACACATTAGAAATATTTGTCCACGACATAAAAGTGCCTTTGGCCATGAAAATTCTCTGCCACGTGACTAAATCTACAGCATCTCCTACCTGTCCCCGTGTTTTTCTTTGTCACACCCACCTATTACCCCTTGTCTTCACAGAGGCAGAATCTTTCCAGGAGAAGCAAGTCCTTCAACATAATTTAAGTCAGGAAATATTCAGTCACTTGCTGCCCCCAAAAACCACCTAAATAACCCACTGCAGAGTTAGGAGAGGCACAGGCAGGCTGAGTGTTTTAGACAAAAGGCACAGAATTAATTTAATGCAGCTGGGAAAGAGTTCGAGCTCAAGGCTACAGGAAAAAAAAAAATCCCAAGACTGAACAATGCAAAAGGGAAGCCGCGTTTTCACCTACTTAAGAATTGATGTGTTTATTTCTTCCTTGCTCGGTTTCTTGGAGGAACAAAGAGCTCCCAAAACAGAGCAGGGCATTTGGGGGAATTCCTTCAGAAAAGAGGTCGAATCGTTCTTGCAAAGAGCAATAAAAGGAAGGGGGAAAAGCCTTTAAAATCCGACTCTGAAGCTCGGCAGCACAGGGGAAAATGCTGTTGCTTTGGTAGCTCTTCCATTCAGTGCCAATACCAAAAACTCTTCCCTTTTCCATGGCTCTCAGACAAGATCATTATATACCATAAGCAAGATCTCTGTATACCATAGACAAGATCTTCTTTGAGCAGGGGGTAAAGCTTTTCTGTAAAATACCCTCTGGAAGTGTTTGGGGATAAAACTACCCGCAAGAAACCGTTTTGCCTGGCGAAGAACTTTACTTTTCAAGCTGAAAGGTTTTCTGGAAGGGGGTGGGGAATGAAACCTTTCGCTGCTTTGGCCTTGGACAGCCCATCCTCCCAGCTGGAACTGGGCACATGCCAGCTGGGGCTCTGACCGAGACTCAGCGCTGGAATTGCCAATTACTTCCCAGATCCCTCTGAAAGGGGGGAATGGGAAGGACAGCAAACAACTCTGTTTTTCTCACTGGTGTCCTCAGAAGACAAGAAGGGCCCGTGTTTGCCGAGCAGGGACCGTGAGAGGCCAGGACTCTCCTGTTTGCTCTTTGTTTGGCATCTCCAAGCAGCGACATATGGAAACAATATGCGGCTTTGCTCGGCCCCTTGGAGTTCGGATAGGTCAGAAATGGAGTCGACGGGAAAGAGGGGATGGCAGGCCCTGCGACTGGGACAACTTGGCAGTTCAACACCCGGCAACAGGAACCACGTTTTGCCGAGGTTTACCCCAGGTTCGGTGGCAGCCCGAGGATGCTCTTCCTTCGGGGGTCGCCGCCCCACGCACTGGCCACCGCAGCGCGCCCCGAAGGATGCTCGGAGGGGGCGGCAGGAGCCAGAACCACGAGTGGATGTGCCAAGACTTTGCTCCATCAGCCATTGCCGCGGCTGGGCTGCATCTCCCCTCCGCCCTCCTTCCCCTCGGCTGCATCCCAGCCCTTCTCAGCGCCGTTATCCCGGCTCTCTGCGCCGAAAAGGGGCAGCGGAGCCGGCCCTGGGCTTTGTTCCAGCTGCAACTGGGAGAAGCTCCAGAACATCGGCGCGCACAGCTGGAGATGCTCAGATTCGTACAGGCGGGGAAGCCCCGAAGTTCCTGCTTCGAGAGGGGCACTGCTGCGAGGCAGGGCTCGGGTAGACACCCCCCCATCCCGCTCCAACGCCTAACACGGCTCAGCTCTGTGCCGCCAGCCCCCTTCCAACCCTTACAGCCCCCTTGCAAACCTCCAACTTCCAGAGCCCACCCTGCCGCACGCATCACTCCCCCACCCCCCGCCCCGCAATCTGCTCGCAAACCCAGAGCTCGGAAGGGACCGGGGGACCTCAGCAAGAGGTGATGGTGGCGAGGGCATCCCCTTCCCTTCCTCCCTTCCTCACCTCTCTCCACGCAGAGCACCGCGGCCAGCACGGCGAGCAGCAGC
>JAOXXN010000395.1:152562357-152578761 GCA_026770055.1 Myrmophylax atrothorax
CTGAGCTTGGCCGTGGCACTGAGTGCCATGATGTGGTAAAGGGACTGGAGTTGGCCCAAGGGTTGGACTTGATGATCCGGGAGGTCTTTTCCAACCCAATCCATTCTATAATTCTATGTGGGGAAACACTGTCGGAGGTGAGCACGTGGTTTTATTTCAGTATTCCAGGTTTTCCAGTGTTGGTGGTGAACACATCCCGTGTGCACAAATCCTGCTACAGAGCTTTTCTAATGATCTGGTGGCTTTATAGGGGGATGTGCTCCATAAAATGGGCTCATGGGTGAGAAATCAGAAGTCCCACAGGGAGGAGGTCAGGGCTGCAGCAGGATCTGTGCATCAAGAGCATCAGCAGAGCAGCCAAGGGGGCAGCACCAGGTTTGCAAGGAAAACCTCTGGCTGAGCTTAGCAAGGCCTTGAGGGAGCTCAAGGGAAGGTCAGAAATGAGGTGTCAAGGGACCTCTGACACACAGAGCTGCCAAGTCACAGGATGAGGGTGGGCTTAGTCAAGATGTCACAGGATGAACTTGGCCTCATCAGCCTCATCCCAGGTGAGTGGCAGCTGCAAGTAATTTAGGGCTGTGCTGCAAAGGGCAGGTATTTTGGTTGTTTTTAGTGGCTTAGCAGCAAGCAGAGCAGAGCAAACTGCAATCTCTCTTTCTGGTCTATTTGGCCCCCAAAAATATCCTCATTGCACAACAGCATGAGCACAAATGAGAGCAGGAATGTGGCTGTGCAGGGTGGTTTGGTGGCAGGTGATCCTTCCCTGGCTCTGTTCTGCCAGATGACTCTACACGAGTTTATTTTTGGCCTCATTCTCTCCTCTGGCCCCATTAAAGTCACTATCTGACCATCTCTCAGTGTGTTGGGCCTGATAACATCTGGTACAAGGCAGAGGAATGGAAACACTGTGTGACTTGCCCCAGGCCACAAAGGAAATGTGGAGCAGAGCAAGGGATTGCTGGTCCTGAAGTAAGGGCTCATCTTGCCTCTCTACCCCACAGACTGTTTGAAATCCAATTTTTAATCAGCTGCTGCAAATTGGGTTGATTTCAGAGGAACAATTTTCAGACCAGATAAAGGCACTGGATGTAATTTCTAATGTGCTGTAGGAGATACTGTAAAGCCTAATCCCTCTCCACAGAGATAATGAACACTAATTAATACTACCAGTGAAGTTTAGAAACCCTGAAAGTTTTGGGTTGGAAAGGACCATTTAGTTCCAGACCCCCTACAATGGGCAGTGACACCTTCCATTATCCCAGGTTGTTATAAGTCCTCTCTAACCTGGCCTTGGACACTTCCAGGGTGGGGCAGCCACAGCTTCTCTGCCCAACCTGTGCCAGGGCATCTCCACCCTCCCAGGGAAGGATTTCTTCCCAATATCCCATCTAAACTCTCCTCTTGTATGCCTATGAATTGTATGTTCACATTCAGTCCATAATGCAAGTGCAGCTTTGAAGAAGTGCAGCTTCTGCCCTTGGGAAAAAAATAAGAAACCATCTATTTTATTATTCAGCTCTTTATTATTTAAAAAAAATGCACTGTGTTTTGATCCTGGTGGAATAGCAATGTCTTGCATACAGAATGGATTGAGTTGTTTCAAGACCCTGTCCTCAATTTTAGACCTTTTGAGAAGTGTGGAGAGGACAGAACTGATAAAACTGTCCAGCCAGCAATGCCAGGAAGGAAATGGCTTGGGCAAAACCACCCAGACCTCTTTGTCAGATCAATGTCGTGCTTGTGTGTCATGCAAAAAACCCAGTTCTTAGGACTGTTTTTTCAGCACCCAAAAAGTAAATTGTCCCTCAGGCAGGGCTTGCATTTCAGTGTGATGCCAAATATCTGCACCAACAGAGCCTGCTGCTGGCACAGGGTGCAGATCTGAGCAGGAGGCACCGAGTCCTGCTGGTGTTTGCCAAGGGCTTTACAAGGCAGGAGGGGACACTGTGCACTCACAGCTCTTGGGAAAACATCCCATCCTCTTCCTGGTCCTGCCCTGGCCCAGCCCAGGTTCTGCTCTGTGGCTGAGTCATTTGTCTGCCCCAGTTTGCCACCTCCTAACTCTTCCTAGAATTTGGAGGGTTGTTTTGGAGGCTGTTCCATCTCTGACCTGCATGGACAGTGTGGGTTTGTGCTCCTGCCAGAGCTGTGTCAGGTACCCACCAAGCAGCAGTGAGTTCCACCACTCAGGGGGATTTCCTGCCCTGTCCTTTGCTGTGTCTGTCCCAGTCAGGGCCTCTTTCAGTTCCACCTTCTCTATTTAATCACAGAATCACAGAATAGGATGAGTTGGAAAGGACCCACAATCATAAAACCATAGAATGGTTTGGGTTGGAAGGAACCTTTAAAATCATCTCATTTAAACCCCCTGCCATGGGCAGGGACACCTTCCCAGCCCAGGTTGTTTCAAGCCCCACCCAACCTGGCCTTGAACAATTCCAGGGATGGGGTATCCATAATTTCTCTGGGCAACCTGTGCCAGGGCCTCACCACTCACAGGAGAGAATTTCTTCCCAATATCCAACCTAAACCTGCCCCATGTCAGTGTGAAGCCAAATGCCCTTGTCCTGTCACTCCAGGCCCTTGTCCAAAGCCCTTCTTTATCTCTTTAGGAGACCCTTGAAATACTGAAAGGCCACAATAAGTTCTCCCCAGAGCCTTCTCTTCTCCAGGATGATCAGCTCCAACTCTCAGCTTGTTCCACCCCATCCTTCCAATCTCCAGCACTGCACATGAAAACTCCAGGTAGGTCCATAGAGGTGATGTATCTCGAAGGAAACTCAAAGGAGAATCACTCAGTGGTTCAATCCTGGCCTCCTTCCAGAATGTATTCAGAGAAGAAATTGGAAGAAGGAATCATCCTTTCAGCCTCTAAGGGTATAGGCATCAAGTGTCATCCACCAGAGCTTGGGAAAGTCACCTCTTGGCTCCAGCACTAAACTCCTAAATGCTGCGCTCCACCTAGAGAGGTCATTGCCACGTGGGACCAATATGCTAAACCAGAGCTGAAGAGCCCCCAAAATTCCCATGCCTGGAAGTGTTTACACCCAGGCTGGACGGGGCTTTTGAGCAATCTGGTCTAGTGGAAGGTGTCCCTGCCCATGGCAGGGCGGTTGGAATGAGGTGGTCTATAAGGTCCCTTCCAACTCATGTTTTTCTATGATCCTATGAATATGTTTGACCTCTCCAGAAGTTGGAAGAGGCTCACCCAGCATCCCTGGGGGACTCCAGTGGCTCTGGTGCTGGCTGACATGTTTTGGCATCTTAACTCCCAGTCTCCAGAAAGACCCATTGTGGCCAAAGTGCTTGTTGGGAAAGGCCATTGGATGTGGACAAGCCTGACTGCCTGGGAATTGTTTCAGAAATTGGGCACGGTGATGTGTCAGGGCCATTCTTACAGTGCAAGGAGGGTATTCCCTGGAATGGAGAGTTCCTGGAGCTGCTCATCCTTGCAGAAGACAATCTGGCTGGGAGATGTAGAGCTGGATGAGCCCCTTTTCAGTGATAGGACTCAGGAGGTTTGGAAAAGCCACAATAAACCAGCCCACTTGTCCCATATCCTCCCACCACCAGTAACCACATCCTGACTCCTGTAAACAAGGTGGTTCATTCTGGATTTTCCTTCGGGGAAACCCCTTCCCTGCTTCCTACAATTAGCAGCTTGTTAATGCCTTGCATCCCAAGGGTTTACCTACTTCCCTCTTTCACAACAGCAGACGGTGTCATTGTCTCCTGCCATTCCACTGACTCCATCCCAAAGGTGCTGCTGGTCCACTTCCCATGGCTATGGATCCCCCAGGTGACTCCTCTCCACCAGGGAAATGATTCTTTCTTATTCCAGCCCTTGGCTCTGCACATCCTTTGCAGCTCCAATAATTCTTAAGGTGTGAAAGAGGAAAATGGGCCTCTTGGCCAATCTCCTTCCCATTTTAATCCTCCTCCCACTGCTCTGTCCTGACTTCACAGCTCCTTGACCTCATGGTTCTTGTTGCTCCCACCCAGGTCCGTCTCCACACTCTGCCTTTCCTTCTTTTCTTGTATTTTATAGGGAAACAATTTTGATGCCCTGGCCTTGAACAGAATGTTTTCTACCTTGTTTTTCACACTTGTGTAGCTCAGAAAAACTACCTGAGGGTTTCTTCCAGGCCTCTTTGTGTGGTACTTTCTCCAATCCTTTTGTCGAAGGACCCCCCGATGCAAAGTTGACACATGTGAGTTTATATCCATAAAAAAACCATCTAGAGAAGGCAAAGCTTAATTTAGAATTTATAAGCATGTAGAGAAGCTGTAACAGTATGTGAGAGATACCAGAGCTCTAGAGTTTGCCTTGCACTCAGACACCCCACTGGTATCAGGAACCAAGAGGGCTTGGAGTGGTTTTCCACATATTTGAAGCTTGAGTGTTGGCACATTCCATACACCTGGAAAAGTGGGCAAAACATGATGTTTGTGTCTGTGCCAGAGGTTACTCTGAGCCACTTCATCAGATGGAAACCAAACCTACATGTGACAAGTAGAGACAGACTAGCAAGAAGTCCCAGGCATGGGGAAAGAACACGGAATTCTGGAAGCACAGGATGGTTTGGGTTGGAAGGGACCTTCAAGAGCATTTCATTCCAACTCCCTGCCATGGGCAGGGACACCTTCCACCAGACCAGGAACCTCAATGGCACATCCAATCTGGCCTTGGACACTCCCAGGGATGGGGCAGCCACAGCTTCTCTGGGCAACCTGTGCCAGGGCCTGCCCACCCTGCCAGGGAAGAATTTTCTTCCCAATATCCAAACTAAATTTCCTTCTTTCAGTTTGATGGGCCAAGGGACTGGCTTTGATGTGATGCCTGGAGCAGGGAAGGGCAGGGACTGCTGGGATGTCCCAAGGCCTGGGGTCACCCTTCCTAGTTCTGGAGACTATTAGGCTGCAGCCTAATTAAGCAGAAAGCACTGACAGATGAATAGGGTTAATTGGGACCTCCACAGCCTAAAGGAGCTGATCAGGCTCCCACAGCCGTGTCCATGGGTGGGACATCAACACCCTCAAACATATATCCAATACCTGGATTAAAGATAGAAGAAGGTGAGGAGAAGGTTTTGAACTCTTCGCTGTGAGAATTCAGCCCTAAAACAGGTTCAGTGTAACATTTCAGTTCTCCTGCCTGGATTATGCAGGGTGGATTAAACCAATCTGCATTTTGGCACTGAGGACAAACTCTGTGTGTCCCAGGCCTTGTTAACACTTGGAAATCTGTCAGGATCACTCTTCTGGTGAGTGGACAAAGCTAAATAGCAGAAAGGTATTCTTAGGCCACAATGAGACCGAAATAACTACCCCAAGAAATTATTTCTCTGCCCCAGACAACGTGGCAGAATTCCAAGTGCTGGCAAGCCCTGCCCCTCTTTACAAAATGAGGATAAGATTTAATTCTCTCTGGTTGCTTGACTGTCTGGTCTGCAGAGGATATAAGATCATATTCCATAAAAGGGCTCTGATTTAGTAAATGAAATAAAATTAATAATCTACAGCACAAATAACATGCAAATACCAAACATCCCATTGTAAGGCTGCTCAACTATTCAGCCCACAGCCCAACTTCTCCCTAATTCCCCAACTTTTCCTTCAAAGTCTCTGAAGTCAGTGAGCTCCTCAGGTCCCTGAGATAGACAGAAGCAGCTGCACAAGGCCAGATGTTGTAGGTGTGGCCCCATCCTGCTGCTGGTGGGAACCTCCTGCTCAGCGTCACTGTCGTTTCGTGTCGCTCTCATCAAGATTTAGACCCAACCACACTCTTGCACCACCTCAACAGACAAACTCACTGGAAAGTCTCTTTCCAGAGGCAAAAGAGTCTCAGTTGCCTCCTTTTTTCCTGGTCTTGTTTCCATAAAACTCCATCAGGACGCGCCTCGACGGGGAAACCTCCCGGCGGAAAAGTCGCACGTTCCTACTGAGATCACAGACACCAAAACCCAAAGGGGAGCTCAGTGTCCTTCAGCTGAGCCACTGCGAGACCTGAGGTGCCCTCTGCCATGATTTCCATGCCTGGAGATGAGGTCTCCCTGCCTTTAAAACACCCAATCACACCTTATCTGGGAGCAGCCGGCGTCACCTCACCTTGAGCCGTGCAGAGGATCAACGCCAGCGCCGCAAGGAGGGAGGGCTTCATCTTCTCCCGCTCATCTCCGCAGCCCAGAGGAACACCCTCACCTGGGGACAGGATATATATCTTCCCTGCTTTTGCACTGGGTGATGATGAAGACAATGATTTGGAAAGAGTGGGCAGGGATCAGGAGTTGGGTGAGAGGCCAGGAATGCGCAGGGGTTGTTTTCTCACCTCGGCTTTGCCCTCGGGCTCAGAGGAGTGAAAGCACCCTGGGAATTCACACCATTAATACTTTAATTTACTCATGGTCAGGCTGGAAGTGCTGCTGATGCCTGAGTGGGGATTTCATTCCCTTCAGCTCCATCTGATCGTGTGGTTGGAGAGCTCAGGGAAGGCAGAGAGTGGAAGCAAAATGGCATAAATTAAAGGCTTTGTCCTGGTGAATTATTGCCAAGTGCATTTCCAGAGTCAGACCTGGAAGAGTCCCAATATCCACAGTCAGGTTAAACCCAGCTGTACCTTCATGGTCACAAACCTAAACAGGAAATGTCTTACAACGTCTTGTTTGCCTAGAAAAGCTGCTGGTTACCTACAAAGTCCTAAATCAAAGAATTAAAGAATGGTTTGGGTTGGAAGAGACCTTGAAGACCTACGAAGTCCTAAATCAAAGAATCAGAGAGTGGTGTGGGTTGGAAGAGACCTTGAGGATCATTTAGTTTCACCCCCCTGCCATGGACAGGGACATCTTCCATTAGACCAGCTCAAGTCCCCATCCAAAGTGTCCTTGAGCACTTCCAGCAAAGGTTAAAAGTATCTGTGTCCCCCTTTTCCATGGAACATCCAATTCAAAGTCCTGCCAGATACCAGCCAGGTGTGATGTTCTCAGCCTTGATGACTTCTCTCAGTGGAGCTGGAGCTGAAACCCTCACCCCTTCCAAGGCTTCCATGTGCCTGCCTGTCCCACTTCTGCTTCCCAGGAAAGAGTTACCAGGAGGTTTAGTTCTGGATATCAGATTCGTGTCCATGAATCACCAACTCATTGAGCCACCAAAGAGCAGGGAGGGTGAAGCAGGAGGAGCCCCCTTGGAGCGAAACCGCTTGTGCAATCAGGTGTCTGCTCATCCCTTCCTTCTCCACCCTGCAAGACTTGGGGTGCAGGAGAGACAGCAGAGCCACTGCCACTCACAGCCTGGGATTTAGAAGATGGAGAAGCAGGAGAAGGGGCAGAAGCTCTGAAAATAGGTGGAAGGAACATGAGATGGATGAGGTGGGGGTTAAATGGTTGGGGGCCAGTTTTTTGGCAGGAGATAGACCAGATGAGCAGGAGTTCCTCAAGCAGGGGTGATGCTCAACAGAGACATTTAGAGCACCTGTGGGATCAATCTCTGCTCATCACAGTAAAGGCATGGCCAGAGGGGGAACAGAGAGACACCAAAATCCCGAGTAGCTTCCTTCCCAAGGCCAAAAAAAAACCCAAAAAATGTGGGGGGATTATCACACCGAGCTTTTTTTTTGGCACATTTTCAGAAATTTTTGAGGTTTCTGACACTGGTGTCAAACCACCAGCTCTGCTGACGTCAAACAGGATCAACAGGATGGTGAAGTCAGCCCTGATAACCCCACGAGCACCAACCATTCCTCTCCAATGGACAGACACCTGGGCGTGGAGGGTACAAGCCACAGCGCTTGCCCAAGAGATGAAACCCTGCCAGGCTCTGGGAGGGAATGCCAGCAGGAATGCCAGGGAAGGTGTGTCAGTCCTCCCAGATGTCACAAGGCACTGACCAAAGAGCAAGACCTGTCCCAAGGAGTCGGGGTTGGCCGATGTGATTCACTGTGTGATGGTGTCATCAGATAGAGGTGACTCCTTGGGGAGTCTGGAAATCAGCTTGGGAAGCCACAGCTCAGCATCCTGCAGCAGTGGGAGAACTCTGGAAAGGCTCTGTGCTGATAAAACAGGTTGGTTTAACCAGATTTGATTGGGTTTTCAGGAAAAAAATGGAAAAATAATTGTGTTCTGCTCCAGTGTGACTTTGGCTGTTGTCCAAAGAGGTTGTGAACTCCCCATCACTGGAGGTGTTCAAGGCCAGGTTGGATGGGGCTTGAAGCAACCTGGTTGAGTGGAAGATGTCCCTGCCCATGGCAAAGAGGTGGAACTGGATGACCTTTAAGGTCCCTTCCAACAAAACCATGCCAAGATTAACAAGGTTTATTCCCTCACTCCCAAGGACTGGTGGCACGAAAATCTCCCATCTGACACAGAGCCAGAGAGGAATCACCAGCTCCAGGGATTCAAACCTGCTCCTCACTGACAGCAGGGCCATGGGAAGTGGTCCACCACAGGCAGGAGTGGTTTGATGGACAAAGGTGTACAATGGGCCACTTGGCACTCTGGGGGCTGCCAGTGGCCCCTGGAGCCAGATGTTTGGGAAGTCGCCATCCCGACCTCGGGCATGTCTGATGAGCCCATGAGGGGTGGGATTGCCATGGCTGGAATTTCCTCAGAGGCACATGGGACACTGAGGGTGGTGGTGTCACCCAACACATGGGAGCAGCATGACTTGGAGCACGGAAGGCTCTGCTTGAGCTGGGTCAGGGCAGAGAGCTGGAAAAACTGTGTCCCAGTGTCCAACATAATGGGGCACAAATTAAATATATCCAGGCCCATCTCCAGCGTGGACATGAACAGTCACTTGGGAATAGTCCTTCCTTTGTGCCACCTGCTGTGTTTTATCCCAGATATCCCATGGAATAATGGCACTTGGGCCACGTTCAAACCTGGCCAGGGAACATTGCTGACAATTAAAGTGATTAATTAAACATTGTGGACGGTGGCGTTCCAGGCCAGGGATGTTCCCGGTAACTGTTTATTTCCCTGGCTTGGGTTCATCCCTGGAGATGAGACCCTTGCAGGGATGTGAATCACATCCTTCAGGATGAGATCCCTGATTTAGCTCTTGGCCTTGGAACGCTGCACTGCACCGGCCATAAACATGGATTTATTTGCCTGCCCTCTGGAATGTTCTGGCTGTTGAGTCTTCCTGAATGCAGAAGAGAGATCAGAAGTCAAGGAACAGGGATGTGCTCATTTTCTGGGAGCCTCAGGCTGGGTTCTTCTCACAAAACTCTTTGGGACAAGTGCCCACATGTGGGACCACAGTGTCAAGGAAAGACAGGAGCATCGTGACTTGGTCTCATGGGATCTCTTCCTTTTATTTGCCCTGATGATTTTAACTACTCGGCTTCCTTGTCTCATCACCTCTTAGGTGGCATCTCAGAAGGTTCCCAATAATTCCATCTATCCCAATCCACCTGTGTTGCCATTTCCCACCCAATTTCTAGTGCAAGGGCTGCCAGTGGTTGCAGGATGGAATTGGTGCTCAGCACCAGCTACGATTGCACCTCCAGGGATTTTCCAGCCCTAAATAAACCCCACTGAAGCAGTTGAATCCCAGACTATTCTGAGTTGGAAGGGACCCACGAGGATCATCGAGTCCAACTCTTAAGTCAGTGGCCCACACAGGGGATTGAATCCATGACCTTGGCGTTATTACAACCAAATTTTAACCAACTGAGCTAATCTCAGTTGAAGAATCTCACCCTGTCTTGGTCCCCATCCTTCATTTTGGGTGGTTTTGTGGGGAGGAAGAGGCCAGGCCATCATGGTACCACTTCTTTTTTGGTGGGAAGACAGCACTTTGAAGCAGACATTGCCCTGGAAGGAGAAGAGGTGGCTCTGTGTGTTGAGCACCTCCTGGGTGAGGGCAAGATCCACCTCTTCCCAGTGGCTGAAGGTTGACATTTCCTTCTCTCTTTTTCTCCACAGGGATTTTCTGCAATCCCAGTCTCACTCTTTGCGCCCTTCGGGGTTGTGACCTCCTCAAAATCAGGAGAGCGCAGCGAGTTGTCGCCACCAAACCCCTCACACGGACCTGTCCCCACGCTCAGACCCTCACAGGTGTCCCAGTGCTCAGCTCCCAGGAAGCCAAGGGCACCTTGGAGCCAACCCCACCCATGGAGTTACTGCAAATTAACCCCTTCCATGCCAAACCGCTGAAGGACTTGGTCCCTGGAGATCCTTCTGCTGATTCTCCCAAACATTCCCCATTCCAGGTGCTTCCCATGGGAGTTCCACTGTGGGGAGGAGACACTCAGGCTCCAGCTCCAGGTGTGGGCAGCCCTGGGCCAGGTTACACCAAGGTGTTGAAACCCTTCTGAGAACCTGCCCTTTGGCTTCCTCTGGGCCAGGCAGGGCAGGGAAATGGTGCCCCAGGGCCACCCCAAATCTCTTCACAAGAGCATTACCTGGTTTTAAGGTGTCCCTGGAATTCCTGGATTGGCCAAATCCCAGCTGGGTCTGGATTAAGTCACACAAAGGATTACACCTCTAATTGAGGACATTAATAGGGATGTCCAGCAGTGGTGTCAAGCTCCAGAGGAGGTCACCACCCTTGCAGCTGCCCTGGGGCTGAGACCACACTGCAGGGGAGCTCTCACAGAGGCACATCAATAACACATGGAAAAATCCATGCCCAGTTCCAAGGGCTGTCCCACAATGTGGACGTGTCCAGATGTTCCTCAGCGTGGTGTTGACCCAGTAGGAGCATCCCTGAAAATCCCGTGTCTACTTTCCCAGTGGGATTTTGGATTCATCCTTCCTTATTTGAGAGGGAGAAAACTCCTCTACACAGAGGGTCACCAGTTGCCTCCATGGCCAGGAACTGTCACAGGCTGCTTTGTTTGCCAATATTCCTTCCCCACGCTGTCCCAAACCATGTCACAACCAAACTAAAGCAATACCATCGGAAATCCAATTCCATTATTTTTTTTCCAGAGTTTTTTTTCCTCTAAATCCTCAGAAGTCTCTGCTGGCTGAAACATCAAGAGACACACTGAGATCTGGGGCTGTGCTGATCAGGATTTCTCCTCCTCCTACCCATCTCAATTTGTAGTTTGTGTGACTCACTGGCCCTGCTGTGAGTCAGCTCTCAATAAAAAAGGGAATAAATAAGAGATATCTTAGAATTGTTTTCTTTTAATGGTGGAAGCAGAGGGAATGTTTACATGGGATATTGGCAAGGAATTCCTGGCTGGGAGGGTGGGGAGGCCCTGGCACAGGTTGCCCAGACAAGCTGTGGCTGCTCCATCCCTGGAATGTTCAAGGCCAGGTTGGAGCAAACTGGGACAGTGGGAGGTGTCCCTGCCCATGGCAGAGAGGTTGGAATTCCACCATCTTCGAGATCCCTTCCAACCCAAACCATTCTGTGATTCCATGAAGAGTAGAAAGGTTGTCTATGGAGCTCATCACACCTTTCCCACAGAGAGAAAAACTCCCTTATCTCATTTTCTTCTCAGCTTTCCCCTACCCTTGGACATTCCAGCTCTTGGGTGTCAGTGCTGAGGGTCATTTTCAGGCCTGAAATGCTGATCATGGAAGAGGTGAGTCCAGAACCCAAAGCACATTCAAATGGGTAGGCCTGGAAAATTTTGGTTCTTATGGAAGCAAAATGGATGAGAAGGCTCAGGCTGTGTTGGAGGACAGCTGAGGGGGCTCTCCCAAAGCCAGTTGCCACCACAGCTGTGTCCCAGATGACTTTCATGTGTCACAGGCCTGGCAGGTTCAAGTGACTGCTCTCTCCACCACCCTGCAACTGCAGGATCTTAAAATTTATTTTAAAAACACCCACAAAACAAACACAACCTCCCCCACGGGGATCACTAAGACAGCTGTGAAGACAAACCCAACAACTGGCACCTACATTTCTCTCTCAAAAGACTGGATAAAAATCTGCCCTGGTGAAGTTCTTGGCTGTGTTTTTGTATTTGTTTGTCCTGGCAGGGTTGAGGTGCCAACCACAACCCCAGATTTCCACAGAGAGATCAGAGCCTCACCTGTCAGGACCTGTGTGGTGGAGGGGACAATCCCAGTTTAGTGCCTGCATGTTGAGTGCTCATGTTATGAAACAGGATCAAGAGGGCTGAGACAAGAGGAAATTCCCCCTTTCAGTGAAAAAAACAACGGCAGACATGGGAATTATCAACAGAGTTGGTGCCATTTCTCCCCAAATCCTGTTGTAACCAGTGGTGTCCTCCTCAGGCAGGACAAGGGTTAATTATTTTTGGGGAATTCCTAGAAGTTACTGGGTGTTTGTTCTCAATTCTTCATCCTCTTCCCAACCATCCTTCCCTGCCCTTTTCCCTTCAGACCTTGCAGGTCTCCAACATCCCTGCCTGGCTGCAGAACAACAAGCCTTGGCCCTGGATCCAACAAAGATGATTCACACCAGTGACTCTCAACCTCTTCCCTCTCCAGACAGGGTGGCTCCATCCAAGTGGCTTGCAAGGAGCAGCCCCATGTGAGGGCACAGTGCAGGGTGATGCTGCTTGGGGTGTGCCCAAGCCAGGTTTGATGGCCCCATGGTGTGGGTGGCATTGGGGCTGGGCTTGTGCCCTGTTTGGGGAGCTGCTCTGGGTCTGGCCCTTCAGTCAGGATGTTGGTGGGGACATGAATCACTGTGGTTGACTCCAGGTGTGATGGTGCTGTTTGGTATCTCCCTGTGAGCCTCTAAGCTGATGGCACTGAAACACCTCTTAGGACCTTGGAGATTAAGGGAATGTGAAAAAATGGCTTTGGCTGAGGCCCCAAAGCACTCAAGTTCCTCAACTATTGAGACTGATATCAAAGCTCCTCATGGTTGTCTCACCTTCCAGGGAAGTCACAGAATCATCAAATCATGGAATGGTTTTGGTTGGAATGGACCTCAAAGATCACCCAGTTCCAACCCCCTGCCATGGGCAGCATTGCCATCCACTGGATCATGTTTCTCCAAGCTCCATCTGGCCTGGCCTTGGAGCCAACCTGGATCCCCTTGTGTTTCAGGCAGCCATGGTGGATTCGGGCTGGTCCAGTCCTTCCTAACCTGGTAGCCTCTGTCATCTGCCATGGGAATGACCTGAGGAGCTCTGTCCTGTCGTTTGGAGCCTACCAGAACACCCACAGCCCCAGATGTGCTTCGGGAAGGGAAGAACAGAGCAGCTGCCTGCTCCAGGCCTGAGGTGGTCTCCAGGTCTTCCATTTCTCCTGGTGCTTCTGGATCCCACGATCTCCCCCTTCTGCTCCTTCACCAAAACCTGTTGCCATTGCATGTCCAGATGAAGCAACTCAGCCTTCCCTGACCCTCCAAGGGAGGAGGAGAGGACATGACCACATCAGCCTGATGCTGTCTGGAGTCAGGCTGGACTTCTTGCCCTCTGTGCACCATCTGCATGACTCAGGGACACGGGGAGCACCATCCATGGCTGCCACCTCCTCAGCTTGTCCGTGGCCTCTTTTTTCCCCTCTTGAGCTGCACTTCCCAACCCTGAGCTGAAACAGAGCTTCCTCTCTGCACCATGGAGGAGACCTGAGGTCAGAGCCACCCTCCAGAGAGAAAAAAAGGGAAGAGAGGGGGGAGAGTTGACATTTTGATGTCCCTGGATCTGGCAGTTGCTCCACCTCACACCCCATCACGGGTTGAAAACACGCTTTGTGTGACTCCAGTTACACAAAGAGGTCTGGCCTTGCCCAACACATTCCCAAGGTCTGGCACAAGCACCCCCTGTGGGCTGCCAAGCTCCAAGTGGGTTAATTTTTCTTTCTTAAAACTCCCAGGCTCTGTTAACTCTTCAAGCCCCTTCGTGACGCCCACCCGGCCCAGTTTCTGCCCTCCCCTCTCCTATTTTTATGTCCCTGGCAAATGGTTTAACACCTCCCCCCGTGTTCTCCTGGCACCATCTGCACTCCCACCACCTCAGTTGTCTCTGCCCTGGATTTTCTTCCAGCTCTCTCCACAGAACTGGGTTGTTCTGTGTTTCCAACGGCATCGTCTCTGGTGGAGCCCGAAGTCCTTGAGGTGGCCCTGGGCGTGACTGCAATATCAACAGTGCCCAAGAATAACATCTGGGATGTGGCCAGCCCTCAGTGTGGCTGCCAAAGCTGTGCCAGCGTCCTGCAGGGACACAGGGATGGGGGCCAGGCGATGCCACTGAGACTGTCACCATCCAGGTGGCACAGGAGCCCACCCAGTTTGACTCCAGTGGGTGGTTAAACCGGATTAGTGGCTGGATTTGGGGAATTCTACAGCTCCCCAGACACTTAAAGAATTGTTTCTAACACCAAAACAGTGTCTGCTCATAACAAGAAGGACATTTTGCACAGCACTGAGTGATGCCACCACAGAAGCAACAGGGAAGTGTCAGCACTTCCCTCCCATCCCACCTTATTTCTTACCCTCCCTTTGCCTGTGTTGAACTATTTCCCAATTTTTGTGTGTTTGCTTTGACTGCAGTGGCTGGTTAAACTGGGATTTGGGGAATTCCACAGCTCCCCAGACACTGAAAGAACTGTTTTAACACCTAAACAGTGTCTGCACATAACAAGATGAATATTTTGCCACCACAGGAGCAACTTCCCTCCCATCCCACCTTATTTCTTACCTTGTGTTTGATTATTTCCCCCCTCCCAGCTCTGTGTGTTTGCTTTGATTTACTGTGCTTTGCACCGATATTTCTCCACTCTCTCTCCTTCTCTCCTTCCAGTTCTGGGTAAAATATTCATCTTGTTTATTATTATAACCTCCCCTTTCTCTAATCTATTTAAATGCTCCCTCGCATTTCCACATCCTACAGCCCAATTTTTCACTTGCACATTTTCCTGTTCAGCTGCACTTTGCTTTAACAGCCTCATTTATTTACTGTTCATTTATTTGTTTTAATTCCAAAGCCTTTCTTCCTGCTTGGAGTGGGGCTGTGTTCGTGCATCGCTCCTGCTGAGAAGCTGCATTTTTCTGCTCCATTTGCTCCAAGATGAGCTGGATTTAGTGGGATAATTCATTTTCATCTTTGGATTTTTGGCGGGATGGAAGGGAAGGAAGTTTCATTTTCCATTTTCCCAGAGAGACAACCCTGGGATTACACATAAAACAAACATGTGGATTAATACCTACCCTTTCCCTCCGTGCTCCAGCAGACTGTGTTTCCACAGCCTGATGTTGTTCATCCATGTATTTATAAGGAATCTTCTTCAAAGGGGATGTTTTTTTCCCCCACAGATTGTTTCTGAAATATTGTTGCCACATTATCTGTCCCGTGGCTCTTTCCCATCCTGACTATGAGTTAAAGATTCGTGTTCAAGGTCAGAGAACGGAGTGGAAATCTGAAAAGGGAATGTTCATCCCCCACACCCTGCTCTGGACACACTGAGGGTTGAAAAGGACAAAAGGAAGAACTGGCAAAGGAGGAATGACCAGAAGCAGAAGATTCATCCCAAGGGTTGGGAATGGGTCCACCAGCTCAGGATCTTGCAGGAAGGTGACCAGAGGAACACACTGGGAACCATCTCGTAAGGAGTTGCTTCCCAGGCTCCTCGGGGCAGTGGTCACAGCACCAACCCTGCCAGAGCTCAAGAAGTCTTTGGACAGCATTCTCAGGCACATGGTGGGGTTTTTTGGGTGGTCCTGTGCAGGGCCAGGAGTGGGACTCGCTGATCCTTGTGGGTCCCTCCCGCCTCAGGGCAGTCTGTGATTCTGTGAGTAATTTGGGGAAAACAGAACAGCTGGATGCTCTTTATTCTGTTTCCACACAATCTGTGACCTCACAACTCTGACTCTCAACTTCCCTTTCTCATTTCTCTCTCCAAAGGCAAAGAGTCCTGCTGAGATGTCTTCTTGACCAGGACTTGTTTTACTTCTCAGTCATCTTCACTCCCACTTCATAGTTTAACTGCTGCAGGTGTTTCCATGCACTTTGTGACTCTTCTGCATCCTGATTCATTTGGCAAGAGGTGTTATGGGAGCAGAAGGAGGGAGTCCTGATGACTGGAGATGTCATGAGGGACTGGAATAACCTGATGGAGTCCAGAGGTGACCTATAGGTAACAACAAACATTGTTGCTTGGAAACCCTGGGTGGTTCTGGAGGACAGAGAAGTGGAACAAAACATCAGTCCCCATCCCTGCCTGGACCTTGGGAGCCTCTGAGTGAGAGTCTCCAGGAACAATGAGTGGCATCAGGGTTGGAATGGGATGACCTTTAAGGTCCTTTTCAACCCAAACCTTCCTATGATTCGATGCTTGCAGGAAAATGCTGCTGTTTTCTATTTCAAGCACTTCCTTTGTCCAGGTGAGATAATTCTGGGACACTGTGGCCAATCCAGCAAAACTCTTCCCTTGTCTCCTCTGCCACTTCCCACAGATGAGCCAACAGTGTGCCCAGGTGGCCAAGAAGGCCAATGGGATCCTGGCCTGGATCAAAACTAGCATGGCCAGCAGG
>JAOXXN010000395.1:152578861-152592349 GCA_026770055.1 Myrmophylax atrothorax
TGAAATGCTGATCATGTAAGAGGTGAGTCCAGAACCCAAAGCACATTCACATGGGTAGGCCTGGAAAATTGTGGTTCTTATGGAAGCAAAATGGATGAGAAGGCTCAGGCTGTGTTGGAGAACAGCTGAGGGGGCTCTCCCAAAGCCAGTTGCCACCACAGCTGTGTCCCAGATGACTTTCCCATGTCACAGGCCTGGCAGGTTCAAGTGACTGCTCTCTAAAAAACAGATTTTGAAACACACCACAAGTTGAGGCCCAGTTTTTGATAACGAACCTCTTTGTGGAATGCCTGGATAAGAAATCACACAAAACCAACCCATGAATCCTTCTCCCAAGAGCACATCCTGACTTTACTGTGTCACCAACACGTGAGATCCCCCAAGTCCACATGAGTTGTGATGTTCATTTAACCACCCTCTGCCTCACTGGTGAAGCAAAGAGATATTTGGGCTTGACCTGGAGCTCAAAGCTCTCCAAGTTCTCCTAAAGGCTCATGGAAGGGGAATTTTTTAGACCCCAGAGCTCTGCAGCAGAAAGGGAAGGAGGACACAGGGAAGGGATGCCCAGAACCACTGCAGAGCAGGGTTGGGAGGTCACAGCCCAGGCAGTTCATGGCCGTGGAGTTGGACCAAGGGTTGGACTTGATGATCTCGGAGGTCTTTTCCAACCCAATTGATTCTATGATTCTATGAACTCACTGGCACGTCTCTTCTTGCACAGTTTGCCTCATTTTTGGTCCATGGGGAAGTGCTTGGGCACTGCTGGCTGCTGGTTGGGTTGGGGAAGGTGTAGGACATCAACAAGTCATCTGTAGGAAAGGGACACCAACAATCTGCATGTTCCATCTCTTCAGTCACTTCACCATGACTTTTACCTGTGTCAGGTGCTCCCTTTTCCCTGTTTATTACCCCTAAAACCAGCCTAGTTCAGCTCCAGCTCTGCAAATCTTCAGCTGAGGGAGTGGTTTCCAGCCCAAGGGGTCTCCAGTTCCAGCCCAGGCCCCATCCCATCACCCCAGACCTCACTCCTCTGCACCACATCCCACATCTCCACTCCTCAAGACCTCTGTTGTTGCACCAAGCTGGAATTTCCCTCCTCTGTGTCCTTGGGTCAGAGCCATAAACATCTTGTTGCTGCACTGAATTATGGTTTGTTATCATGGCTTGTTGCTGTTGTTTATATAAATCTACATCTGCACTAAGCAAAGATGCACAAAAGTAAAGCCAATTAGCCAGAATCGTGGAGGCAATTAGGAAAATTGCTCTTCCCACTCAGCCAACATTGAAAAAAGACTCTCAGGCAGGTCAAGACAAGCTCAGCCTGAGCAAATCTAACCAGGCTCAATCCAGAGTCAGAAGAATCCCAGAATGGTTTGGAAGGGACCTTAAAAATTATTTCATTCCCACCCCATTCCATGGGTAGGGACACCTCCCCCTATCCCAGATTGCTCCAACCCAGCCTTGGACATTTCAGGGATGGGGCAGCCACAGCTTCTCTGGGAATTCCTTTCTAGCTCCTCACCACCCTCCCAGCCAGGAATTCCTTCCCAGTATCCCACCTAACCCTGGGAAGCCATTCCCTGTGTCCTATCACTCCATCCCTTGCCCCAAGTCCCTCTCCAGCTCACCTGGAGCCCCTTTAGGTGCTGGGAAGAGTTCTGAGGTCCCCTGGAGCCAACTCTTCTCCAGGCTGGACATTCCCAGCCCTCCCAGCCTGTCTCCATGTCAGAGGAGCTCCAACCCTTGGAACATCTCCATGGCCTCCTCTGGACATGCTCCAGCAGCTCCACATCCTTGTCATGCTGGAGATCCTGGAGCTGGAACAGTGTTCCATGTGGGATTTGGGGAGACAGGAACACCCAACAGACAATATCAAATGAAAGCACTGAGGGATAAAAATCAACCTTGTCTTAGGCTCTCACAGGGTAAAACCTTGGACCAAGTTATTCTCTTTTCTATTTATGGAATTAAATCCCTTGGTTTTGCCATTTTTGTGTTGTTATTTTGGTTTCTTCCCAGCACACAGGAAGGCACATTGAGGGTGACCCAGCACAGCCCTTGTAGAAGTTCTTTCAAAGGTGATAATACAGAGAAAAATAATAATAATAAAAAAGAAGGAAATAAACTAAAAATAACTTCTTTGCCCTGCAAGGGGCTCAGGGGTTGTGCAGCCTCAGGCCAGGCACATTGTTTGCTTAAAATGTCCCACTCAGCTGTAGGGAAAATGGAACTAAATTATGGCTGTTTGATCCAAAAGAGCATCCCATGGGAGAAGGAAGTGAAGCCTAATTAAAAAAGAATGAGATTGTACCGAGTTCCTGGGCATGGAAGAGCAGCCAGACCTTCTGGGTCCAGTTCATGTCCCCTGAGTGCCTTCAAATCTCACCCCCAGCAGCAGCAGAGTTAGTTATTGAGGGCACTTGAGTTCATTCCATGCCTGTTTTTGTTGGAAATCCTTCTGCACAAAGAACTGGGATCAGTGCAGGACCTCAGGAAGCACAACTGGAGAGGGTGGAGGGGGAGATTTAACCCCTCCAGCTCCTCCCTCCAAGCCAAGAGGTGCTTCCAGCACCAGGAATGACCTGTGGGAAGTCCAGGATCTGTTTGTGCCTGGGGGGACACCCAGGATGAAACACGAGCCCAAATTAAAGCTGTTTGAGGTCATTGCCACCCCATTCTCTGCCACTTTGGCACTTTGGAAGCCTTCAGGAGTTCCAGAGTCCAACTAAATCTTGAGAAACAGATTTAAGGATGACACAGAACAGCTTTAAAACCAAAACAACCCTCCCCCCAAAAACAATGAGCTCATTCAACTCCAAGTGACCTCCGGGAAGGGATTACAGACTTCCTTGTCTATCCCACCTTGGCAGGTAAATCTCCTGCCCCGTTTGCAAAAGGAGGGGCAGCCCGAGTGCCCCCCAGCCAGCTGGAAACACGGCATTTTTGGGGCAAGGCATCATCTGTCTGTCTCCCCAGCCCTCCTGCAACATGGAGCGAGCCCTGGGAACCTCTGGAAGCTGCTCCAGGCACCTCCCAGCACTTGGAACAGGGATTTTTTATACCCAGAGATCACCAGGACATGGGGAATGGTTTTGAACTGCCAAAGGGCAGGGTTAGGTGGGATTTTGGGAAGAAATTCTTCCCTGGAATGGTGGTGAGTGGAATTCCCAGAGAAGCTGTGCCTGCCCCATCCCTGGAGTGTCCAAGGCCAGTTGGAGTACCTTGTTCCAGTGGAAGGTGTCCCTGCCCATGGAAGGAGGTTGGAATTCCATGATCTTTAAGCTCCCTTCCAACTCAACCCATTCCATAATCCCTCTGTTTCCAGGCTCATGGCAGCAGAAGGAACTTGAGATCCCTCCTGCAGCTGTGAGAGGGTTTAGCCCAAGGCTTATTTCTGAGCCAAGCCAATCAATCATAATTGCAGCTTAATCCAGACTTGGATTAAGAATATTAACTAAGTAATTTATTGGGATTCCTCCTGCTCCAGCTTGCAGAGGCTCAGGATTAAGGTCTGGAGAAGCCCTTCATGGAGCTTGGGACAAGCTCAGTTGAGTTTTCCTGATTCTTTATTTGGGGTTGAGTAACATCTGCGGTCACTGGTTAAAAACATCATTTTTAGGGCTAAAAAAGACACTTTAGGAAGTGCCAGGCTGTGTGTTATCCCCTCATTCCCAGTGGGACAGGCAGGATGTGCCACTTCTCCTTCCCAGGGCACAATCTTGAGATCCTGGAGTTTTATTTTTCCTTGGAATCCCTTCCTCTGCCTCTCCTTAGACAGTCCTTGGCTTTCTGCCAGGGATCCAATTTCTTGCAGGTTCATTGTCTGCTCCCCTTGGCACCAGCACCAACCACGTGGCACGGGGTGACATCCCTGCAATTTGGGCTTATTTAACAGGGACAAAGAAGAACTCTATAAATCCAGGGAGCTCCTTAAGCACAGGTTTTATTTGTGCCAAACCACAGACACGCTCCTGTCTCCTGCTAAAACATCTCAATTAGAGGAAATGCCTCCCTTCATTGAGCTGGGAGACAGAGAGCCTGAATTCACAGCAGTGACAACCTCAATATTGTTCTACCCCCTCCTCTCAGACTGATAAACATCCCTCTTGAAAGTGTTATTTCCCCCATTTATTTTTCCATTTTTGCAACATTAAACCCCATGGGACAAAGGGAGGGGTGGAAGAACCCTCTGGAAACCCTTTATCTTTCTCTTCCTCAATTCCCCACGGGGGTTTCCCACCTCTCAGTGTGTTCCAGACTCCAGCTGGTTTGTTTTCCCCTCCCAGGAAGCTGAGGCAGAGCAGAAGCAGCAGCAGGTGAATGGCAAATGCTCCACATTGAGGAGTTTTCATCACACCCACTTCTGTCTCTGCACCAGCTCAGATGAATCAGCCAAAGGCTCATCCCTCTCTGAACATCCCCCGAGCAGATGAAAGAGCAGCCAAGCAGAGCTACTGATTGTCCTTCCTCAAAGGAGCTGAGTCACCATCCCTGGAGGGATTTAAAAGGCTTGGAAAAGTGGCACTTGGGGACTTAGGGAAGGTGGTGGATAATGGTTGGACTGGAGGAGCTTAAAGATCTTCTCCATGTCTAGAGAATTCCATGATTCAGATCATCCCTCAGGGGGGCAGTGCTGCCATCCCCAGGCTCTGGGAACAGGAGGATCATGGACAGTTTTCATCCACAAGGATCTGCTGGCCCCACAGCATCCCCAGGGAAGGTTTCTGTCCCTGTGCCAGGGACTTATGTCCCCACACCAGGGATTTATGTTCCCACCTCTCCAGGATGCTGAGGAAGAACCTACAGGCAGGGATGGAGCTCCACTGGAACCTCCAGCTGCTCAAAGGATTTATGTAGGGAGAGGCTTTGTTTGTACACCCTCAAACCACCCTTATTGGGGGGCACCAGAGCTGGGGCACTGCATCCAACTACAGGATTCTCATCATGAGGACCTGGAATTGCTGGAGCAAGCCCAGAGGAAGCCACAGAGATTCTCCAAGGGCTGGAGCTCCTCTGACATGGAGACAGGCTGGGAGAGTTGGGAATGTCCAGCTTGGAGAAGAGAAGGCTCCAGGGACACTTCAGAGCCCGTTCCAGTGGCTAAAGGGGCTCCAGGAGAGTTGGAGAGGGACTTGGGATAAGGCATGGAGGGACAGGGCACAGGGAATAGCTTCCCACTGACAGAGGGCAGGGATAGGTGGGATATTGGGAAGGAATTCTTGGCAGGGAGGGTGGGGAGGAGCTAGAATGGATTTCCCAGAGAAGCTGTGGCTGCCCCATCCCTGGAAGTGTCCAAGGTCAGGTTGGATGAGGCTTGGAGCAACATGGGCTGGTGGGAGGTGTCCCTGCCCATGGCAGGGGTTGGAACAAGATGGTTTTTCAAGTCCCTTCCAACCCAAACCATTTCATAATTCTTTGTTTTCGAGTTCAGCAAAGTCCCAGATCTGAGGATAAACAACCCCATGGAACAGGCCAGGCTGGGAGGGGCTGGAGGGGCTGAGTTCAGCTGTTTAAAGGGGGACAGCTCCAGAGCAGATGTCCAGGGAGAGTCTGGAGCTACACAGAGAAAGGACAAGCAGCTGGTTACAAGATGCACCAAGGGAAATTCCAACCAGATATAAGGGAGGGAAAAGTTTGCCAGGGCAGGGATTAATTTCCAAAACAGACTGATGTTGTGGAGGAATTTCTCTCCAAGCAAATGTGAAATTAGGCTGGAGAAGGCCCTGAGCAACCCAGCCAAGGTTGGACTCAAGCCCTCCAAAGACCCTCCCAACCAACCATTTCTGGGAAGCAGCAGCAGGAGAAGCCAAAGCAAGACAAGAGGAACTTCTCACCACCTCCTCCCACCCCTAAATTTATCTTCTCACACAGCCACCATATCAGAACTGCCCAGTTCTGTCACAGTGTAGGACACTCCCAGCCTGCAGGAAGGGAGACCAACTTCTCAAGCCCCAGATGGTTTTGTTTAAGGCATTATTATGTAAGTAGAAGAGCCCTGAGCTTATGCCAGTGTCAGCTTGACCAGTGAACTTCATTCCTGGTTGATTTACTTGAGGTCTCCTCCCAACCACTGCCAACAAAATGCTTTTAGGAAGAGCCACATGAATTACTGGAGAAGTTACAGGGGGAAGGTGACACTTCTGGGTTTATCTCCAACCAGATCTTCCCATTTTGCAAGGTTGGTTTTTTAAATAATAAAAAAAGGAATCACAGTGGAAAAATGCTCAGCTTTTGACTTTCCATTTCACTAAATACTGTTAATTATCTCAGTTTGGGGATACCAGCTCTTTCAGGCATCCAAGCACAGGTTTTTATGTGCCTACAACAGACTCTTTAAAACTAGAAAAGACCTTTAAGATCACCAAGTCCAACCATCAACCCATCACCCCTAAGTCATGTCCTCAAGTGCCACATCCACACATCCACAGGGATGGTGACTTCAGAAGTGGCACTTCAGAACTTTCCTGGAAGGCCTCCAGGGTAAGGAGGGTTCTGATTGTGCTTGGAGGCAGCAAATAACCCCAAAATGTTGGGCTGGGAGAGGGATCCTACTCTCAAGTGTCTGTGATGGGGACAGGATCCTTCTCCACGGGGTCCTGAATGGTGGGAAAACCCCCATCAGACAGGCCAGGGTAAGCAGCTCATCTTCTCCAGGCTGTATCTCCCTCATGGCCAAGGCCAGGAGGACACTCCCCACATTTATCAGCCTCTCTGGACAGCTCTGCTGTTTCCAAAACATTGTGTAACTCACCCCAAAATGGGTCAAAACACATGAACTCTGCACCTCCATTTTGCTCCAAAACGGGCTCAAGCTTCAAATCTTGGTGTCACTCAAGTGGTCAAGCCCCATGAAACTGGTTCTTAGGGCAAGACACTCCAGGGGACAATTGCTGGGGGGTAAACCCACTTCTTTTAAGCTCCTAAAGAACTGCCAGGATGCTCTGACAGAGGAGCTGCTGAGGAGAGCACAGCCCTGTTGTCCCTCCCAACACAAACCGATCCATGGAATAGTTCCAGAACCACCTTAAGGACCCACCACTTCAGAAAAATTAGGGTGAGGATGGACAGGACCATGTGGGACAGCAACCAGCACCCACAGCCTTTCCACCTCCCTCACCCAGTGCAAGATTTCAGAACCTGCCAGGGGAGAAGCCAAGGATTAAAGTACCCATTTCCCCCCAAAGCTGCAGCAGGATTTGCTTTCTGGGGTGGTTTTTATCCCGTTGCTTCCCCAGCAGCTGTTCCAGCTGCACTCAACTGATGCAGCTCTTCCAGCTGCACTCAACTGATGCAGCTCTTCCAGCTGCACTCAACTGATGCAGCTCTTCTCTCATATGGTGTTTGAGAGACCTTTTTCCTCTGGGAAAATACTAAAAAGAAAGAATAAATAAATCTGTTGGCTCAATGGAAATATCCACAGCGATTTTGAGATATCCCCAGTGCTCATCCCGTTGCTTCTTGTTCCTCTTTTTCCTGTTACTGGAGACAGGAGCTCTTGGTTGGAATGACTCCCTTATTTCATAGAATCACAGGATGGTTTGGATTGAAAGAAACCTTAAAACTGATCTTGTTCCAACCTCCTGTCACAGGCAGGGACACCTTCCACCATCCCAGGTTGCTCCAAGCCCCATCCAACCTGGTCTTGAACACTTCCCAGGGAAGGAGCATCCACAACTTCTCCAGGCATCCGTTTGGGATGGAATAAACTTTCCACCACACTTAATGACCAATTTATGTTTCATCTCTTTTGAAAGCACTTAAAGGTGGGCAGAAAACCATCTCCATCCACCGGGGCCAAACTGGTTCCTTGTGTTTCAGAGGCACAAACCCAACATGGGACTCGAGGCACAGCAGAACCACATCTTGGAGGAGTTGCAAAAAGCCTCCTGTCTCAGAAAAATCCCCCCCCAGTTTTAATGACATGCATTTCAAGTCCTCAACTAAAACAGCAACAAGTTTAAACACAAGAACAAGTGGCTGCAAAGGAACAAATGGGAGGCACCAGGACATCTGGAGTGGAGCGACCTCAACATCAGCCCTGAGATGCCAGAAGGCTTTGCTGCCAATGCAGCAGCTTGTTTACACCTGGTATTCACTGGCACGTTGGGAATGTTGCCAGGTACATGCTGGGATCACTTTTTTTTGGGATCTGAGAACACTTTCTTTGGATTTGAAGAGCAGCCAATTAGGGTGGAAAGCACAACCAGTTTGTGCTGTGGGTCCCCTGCCTGTTCCATGCCCAGCAGGAGCAGCCTGGCGAGGAATTTGTCATCCCAAACACAGCAACAGCTCCAGCAGGATTGGTGCCACTCCCCAGCACAGTCACAACCCACCAGAGCAAGGCCCAGCATCACCTTTTCCTAGAAAAGGGGTAGTAAGAAATGTCCCAGTTCCTAAATTTGTGCCTGGACAGTTTCAAAGAAACTGAATCAGAGCCAACTGAAGAAAATAAGGGAAAAAATACTGCCCCAAGGGAGATGTTTTCTCCCAGGGCAAGATTTACCCACCCAGGGGTGGTTAAAGCACCCTTGGCTCGTGCCAAGGCAAATTTCATCCCCCTGCAACATGAAGCTGCTTTTTAATTACCTTCTCCTGCCATGACATTCCTTCCCTCCCACAACATCTTTTCCATCTCAGATCCGTGTGATTGCAAAACTTCCTGTTCTCCTGGAGGCAAAAAAGGCGGAAAATCCCACTGAAATGTAGAACCCTGAGAGTTTTTCTTTCCTCTCACTGCATCCCCAAGCCAAGCCTGGGTCTTGCAGAGCCTGGTTTGGTGCTGTCAGTGCCTCGTGTTTCCAAGACTGAGAAAAAGCCAGCACAGCTCCCCCATACCAAGGAGACAGGATTAAACCAGGCCTTGTTTATCAGCACAATTAAGGCTCTCATTTAATCTTCTTCACAGACTCCAGAGGAAAAAAGAAGGGAAAAAAAATAAATCCCAAGTGCTTGGCAGCTCTGAGGGGGAATTAAGAGTTCACCTCGAAGATGCTGCACTCAGGGAGGGTGTCACAACCAGCAGGACCTGTTTCAAAACAAACCAGGTGTTTCAAGGACAAAAAAAGGCATCAAATCCTTCCACTGGACAACCCTCAGCCCCAACCCTGCAACAGCTGCAGCAGCAACAAAACAAAAACTTTCCAACAGCACCAAGTGAGAAGGATTTGGGGATTTCAGGGGGAAGTCACCGGCTCAGAACTCAAAGTCCTCGTTGGCCATGGCGATGGCCCAGGCAAACTTCTCCCTCTGGGCCTTGTTGTAGATCTTCTCGATGGGCACCCCGAACTTCTTGCACCTGGGCAGAGCACAGGACATGGGGGTGTCACCTCACACCTCAGGGAGGGGTTTCAACACTCCTCAGTCACACCCACCCCCTGCAGCACCCCAGGCTGGTGGAAACGAGCCAGGTGTGCCCAAGTAGGCAAGAACCCAAAGGCACCCTGGCCTGTACCAAACCAGCAGGACCAGCAAAGAAGGGATTGTCCCCCTGTGCTGGGCACTGGTGAGGCCACTCCTCAAACCCTGGGGTCAGTTTTGGGCTCCCCATGACAAGGAAGACATTGAGGGGCTGGTGCATGCCCAGAGAAGGGAATGGAGATGGGGAAGGGTCTGGAGCAGCAGGAGCAGCTGAGGGAGCTGGGGAGGCTCAGTCTGGAGAAAAGGAGGATCAGGTGGGACTTTCTCACTCTCTGCAACTCCCTGAAAGGAGGGGGGAGGCAGGTGGGAATTGGCCTTTTCTCCCACACAACACAAAGCAAGAGAACATGAGCACGGGCTCAAGCTCTGCCGGGGGAAATTGAAGTGGGAGAGCAGAAAGAAATTCTTTGCAGAGAGAGTGCTCAGGCCTTGGAATGGGCTGCCCAGAGAGGGGGTGGATTCCCCATCCCTGGAGGGTTTTAACCTGAGCTTGGCCGTGGCACTGAGTGCCGTGATGTGGTAAAGGGACTGGAGCTGGAGCAAGTGTTGGACTTGATGATCTCAGAGGTCTTTTCCAACCCAATCCATTCTGTGATTCTGTGATTCAAGTTGTGCCAGGGGAGCTTCAGGTTGGACATTAGGAAGAATTTCTTCATGGAAAGGGTTATCAGGCATTGGAAGGGGCTGCCCAGGGAGGTTTGGAGTCCCTACCCTTGGAGGTGTCCAAGGAATGACAGGACATGGCACTCAGTGCCCTGGGCTGGTGACAAGGTGGGGATCAGTCACAAGTTGGACTTGATGGTCTTGGAGGTCTTTTCCACCCTGAAGGATTCTGGGATTCTGTGTCCTCCCCACTCCAGGTGCGGCATCTCTCACCCCTGCAAACTCCTCAGCCCCAAGATCCCTAAGAAATTAACTTCTTGCCACTGCTGAGGACTTGCAAAGTGACCCCTTCTTGCCCCAAATCTGCCAATTTGTAGCAAATAGTTTGGGATTCTGTATCATGTCCCAACCCTGGAAGTGTTCAAGGCCAGGTTGGACAGGGCTTGGAAAAACATGGTCTAGTGGAAGGTGTCCCTGCCCATGGCAGGGGGTTGGAATGAGATGGTCTTTAAGGTCCCTTCCAACCCAAACCATTCCATGATGGCACATCCCAGACTTACCAAGCGATGCTAATCCTGGGATCCAGGTAATTCAGCTTGGATGTGCCCAGAGCTATCTGCTTGTTCTCCTCCTTATCCGTGGCCTGGACCTTCAGCCTGGCCAGCTGCTCCTCCAGCCTCTTCAACAGCTTCTTTTTCTTCTCCACGTTGCTGTGGGAGGAGGAAAAACAACAACACAGGAAAATCTTAAGCTTAGAAATATTCCAGAATGGCAGAATCAAAGAATCTCCACTTATTTCTCGAGGACTTTGACCTGGTAAGATAATTTTTTTAATATATTAAAAATAAAATGTAATTAGCACCACCAAAGATGGTCAAACAACAAACCCCAACATTCAGAGACCACCACCCTCAAAACCTTGCAACAGTTTGCCCAGAGAAGCTGTGGCTGTCCCATCCCCGGCAGTGCTCAAGGCCTGGTTGGACAGGGCTTGGAGCAACCTGGGATGGTGGCAGGTGGCCCTGCAAGGAGCCATCCACAAGACCTACAACCATCTTTCAGACTTCCATGGGCCAATGGGCACCTGATACCCACCATGGGCAAATTCTGCTTTGATGGGCTAAATGGAGGGTGTTGGGCCACACCATCCCCAGGCAGGATGGCAAGAAAGAGCCACTCACACTTCTGCTTTGGCATCTTTAGTGTCTTCAAACTCATCTTCAGCTTTTTTCACTTCTTGCTGAGCTTCCTCCACCTGTTTCTTCTTGGCATCGATCTGGGAAGGTGGAAATAAAGTCAGATCACACTCTTGTCCTTCATGGAGGTTTCAGCTGCCTCCCTCTTTCCTTTCCAATGCCACTCCTTCCTTTCTGACCAGCCCTACCCCCTCCCATCCATGAGCCCCGGCAGCACGTTCTGGGCTCAAGCATTTCTTGGCATCTTACAAAAAGAGGCCAGAAACACTTGGAGCTCCTAAATCTGTTCATTTCATGCCACTTCCTGAGACCAACTGGTTTGTGAAAGTGTTGGAGCGCTCTGAAAAGTCCCAGTCCGTCAGTGGAGAGCGAACAAGGGCTGAGGACAACTAAAAATGGTAATTTGGGGTATTTCCAGAGAAGATCCACAAAACTTCAAGCTGCTCCTCCTGCAAGCAGAGAGGAAAACCAGTTTCCCTGGTCCTGAACCAGCTGTGTCAGAGCTCTGCCAGCCCAAAGAGCTTGATTTGAAGACACCAAGGGACGGAAAAAGCCCCCAAACCATTAAAAGATGCCCAAATTCTGTGCCAAGTGAGGTTCATCCAGCATCTGATCTCACCCACCCCTCTCCACCCTGAGGTCACTGATGTCTCTGCACTGATTAAAATCTACTGTTCCCAGTCCACTCCTTGATGCGCTTGGGCAACGTGATCTTCTTTAGGCATCACCCTCTCCCCATCCTCATCCCAGAAAATAAAACTCAGAGGTGACACCAGGCCTGAGGGCCCTCAGTTTGGTCCATCTCACCTTGGTCTGGAGGATTTCCATGGACTTGGCAAAGGTTTTGGGCACAGACCTCTGATGGTTGCACAGCACGGCCACGGCTCGGTTGGCTCGGTTGTAGGAGAGGAGCTTTCCATCAATGTTGTCTTCAGCTGAAAATCAAGCAAATCACCACTAGGCCTCCTTTCTGGGATTTAGGGAAGGCAGGGAATGGAGGAGAACAACAGCCAATCATTTGCTTTTCCCACCCTTTCTCCAGGGAGAGAAATAATGGATGTGGAAATCGGTGAAGGACAACTGAGCTTCACTGACTCTGCTGCTGTGACTCATCACTCACATACCCAAGGAGGCAAAAATAGTGTCACCAACCAGCAACACAAGGAAAGGAGGGGAAAATACTCCCATCTTGGCTCTTTCTTAATTAGTCAGAGTCTCAGAGAGTTAATTATATCTCACCTGCTCAACATCCCCATAAGTTAGGTACCACCCTACAATGTGGTGCATCATCTGCCAAGGAGGGGTGGGCAGTTCTTGGCACCCCCATGGAAGAGATGGACATTTCTGAGCCCACCGGCAGCTGGTGAGACCACAAACCCCGTGTCACTCACGGTTGGTGAGCGCCTTGAGCTGCTCCTGCAGCGTGATGGAGGCGTTGTAGGTCCTGAACACTTTGGCAGTCAAACCATCCATCAGGTTCTGGAGGTGCTTGTTCAAGAAGCTTGTCTGGGGGAAGAGAGACAGGACAAAGTGTGGGGAAACTCACCTCAGGAACTGGAGTGACAGGACAAGGGGGGGAAAGGCTTCAAACTGAAAGAGTAGGTTTGGATGGGATATTAGAAAGAAATTCTTCCCTGTGAGGGTGGTGAGGCCCTGGCACAGGTTGGCCTGAGAAGCTGTGACCCCTTCTGGCCCCAAATCCAGCCATTTGCAGCAAGTAGAGGACTTAGTTTGGAATTCAGTATCATGCCCCATCCCTGGAAGTGTCCAGGGCCAGGTTGGATGGGTCTTGGGGCACCCTTGTCTAGTGGGAGGTGTCCCATGGCAGGGGGTTGGAACTGGATGGTCTTTAGTGTCCCTTCCAACCCAACCCATTCCATGAGTCTGTGAAAGAGAAGGAACAGAACAAGCAGGAGGCAGGACAATAAAACACTTCTTTTTCAGGTCTTCAAACTAAGCAACAAAATCAGGCATTAAAAAAATGAAGTCCTGCAGCTTGTAGATCTACTTGTTGGGTCAGGCCACCACGTACCCAAAACTGGCACAAATTCCACCTAAACCCACAAAGAAGCTCTCTGGAATTCCACAATTTCTGCCCAGCCATGTCCAAGAAGACACATCTTGGCACGTGGGGACACTGTTTAGTGGTGAATGTGGCAGTGCTGGGTTAAGGGCTGGACTTGATCTTGGAAGTCTTTTCCATCCTTAATGATTCTCTGTGAGCTCTGACCCAATATCACATTTCTGTTCTGCATGGTGGGGCTCTATGGGG
>JAOXXN010000395.1:152618941-152629505 GCA_026770055.1 Myrmophylax atrothorax
CTGGCCCCGCTCCAGCCCCTCAATCTCTTTCCTGACCTGAGGGGCCCAGAACTGAACACAACACTCAAGGTGTGGCCCCACCAAGTCAGAGTCCAGGGGAAGGGTAACCCAAGGGTAACAGAAAGGGAGGGTAACCCAAGGTCTTCTTCATGAATCCCTTGGGGTGGCTTAGAGTGAAAGGACACAGAATGATTGGTGTTTGTAAGTATATGTATGTCGGGTTTATTTTTGGATTATTTTGTTTCAAAAGGGTTTGTACCCATTTTGGGTGTTATCAATCTATAGTAATGAGCAATATTAAAATAATACTTCAGGAAATGTGTAAGGAAAGGAAGGGAAAAGAAAGGTAAAAGCGGATCCAGAGATGGAACTTGGTCGTTGCAGCTTCGATGTCTGTTGATTGATTGATGGTCTTGATCTGTTGTGGGTGAGGGAAGCCCACCAGGCTCAAAGATCTCATGAGTTGTTTTATACTTCAAGCTCGGGTGGGAACAGCTTGTTCCTACCCTGAGGTGGGGAGTTTTACAGTGGGTGGTGTCATGGGATGTGTCACGAGTCTCTGACACCTCTCAAGACTCAGCATCGATCATGGTCCAGCATGGTCCAACATCTGAGATGAGCAGCCCAGGCCAGATGTGAAATACCTTCAAGGTTCTCCAGAGGGATTTTCACAGCAGAGTCATCATGTAAGGGAGGACATTGGCAGGATCAGATTTTATCCCACCTCACAGGATTTATCAGCCTCTTACCAGCCTCTTTTCTTATCTGGAAATCCAGTTTGTAGCTTCAGGTGTGCAGGCCTGGACAGTGGCACCCTCTTACCTGATCCAAAGGTCCTTTCCCAGTTGGCATTTTCAGGGAGGGGTGGGCTCTGCTGACCAGCAGCAGTTTAACCCAGGTCTTTTGGTGATCTCCGACACCCAGGGGTGGGAATAATCCCCAGGAGTGCCAGAAGGGGAGGGAGCAAAGGGGAAGGGGACAGGGTGCCACCAAGGGACAACACACCAAGCACAAGGTGGCTCCACGCTGATCCTGTGGGTTGTGGAGAGGAACTGGGATGACCCACCAGCCACCCAAAGGGCTCTCACTTCCCACATGGCAGCAGGGATGATCCATCTGGGAAGAAGAGAAGTGCTGATCCATCTGTGAGCAGCCATGGGAAAAGAGCCCCTGGGACTGGGATCAGCCAGGGCTTTGGAGAAGAAAGCTGTGGGCACAGGGATGGTTCAGATGGACCCCTGGCCTTTTTTGACCCACCATGATAATCAGAACTTTCAGGAGTTTTTCTTGACAAAAATAATAAGCCCAGTGACTACCAGGAGCTTCTCCCTCGTGCAGGTGCCTTTAACTACTTGAAGGAGAACTTCTCCAACGCTCCCAGCCTGGACATGAGCGCGGCCTCCCTGAACATGCTGGTGAGGCTGATGGTGGCCCAAGTCCAGGAGTGTGTCTTTGAGAAGATGACCTTGCTCCGAGCCCAGAATGACTTCCTGGCCCGGCTGCAGCTCGCTCAGGAGGCAGCAAGGGTAAGGATTTTGGGGAGGAGAGGACTTCACAGAATCAACCAGGTTGGAAAAGACCTCTGAGATCATCAAGTCCAACCTCTGACCCAACACCAACTTGTCAACCAGACCATGGCACTGAGTGCCATGTCCAGTCTCTTCTAAAACACCTCCAGGGGTGGTGACTGCACCCCCTTCCTGGGCAGCCCATTCCAATGGCCAGTCTCTCTCTGGGAAGAACTTCTTCTTGATGTCCAACCTAAACCTCCACTGGAGCAGCTCAAGGCTGTGCCCTCTTGTCCTGCTGCTGGTTGCCTGGGAGCAGATCCCAAGCCCACCTGGCTACAACCTCCTCTCAGGGAGTTGTGGAGAGTGAGAAGGTCCCCCCTGAGTCTCCTCCTCTCCAGGCTGAGCCCCCCCAGCTCCCTCAGCTGCTCCTCACAGGAATTGTGCTCCAGACTCTTCCCCACCTCCATTCCCTTCTCCAACCCTGCTCCAGCCCCTCCATGTCCTTCCCAAACTGAGAGGCCCAGAACTGAGCACAGCACTCGAGGTGTGGCCTCACCAGTGCCCATCCGGGGGCAGAATCCCTTTCCTGGTCCTGCTGGCCACGCTATTCCCAATCCAGGTCAGGATGCCATTGGCTTTTTGGTCACCTGGGCACACCTGGCTCCTGTCCAGCTGCTGTCCCTCAGCATTCCCAGCTCCCTTTTCCTGCCTGGCCCTGCCCAGCCACTCTGTCCCCAGCCTGTGGTGCTGCAGGGGGTTGTCGTGACCCAAGTGCAGGTCCCAGCACTTGGCTTTGTTGGACCCCGTCCCACTGGACTTGGTGGGATGTCACCACTGCTTCATAACCCCCAAGGAGAGGACAACCACCTATCAGTGTCTCCTGATGGATGTCTTCCATCTAAGCTCTTGTCTCTTCACTCCTCACAGGTGGAGGACGTCTACTCGTTGGTGCACCAGACCATGACCCAGCCCCATGTGAAGGACTATGTTCCCTTCTCCTGGACCACCATGGTCCACGTCAAGTCGGAGCATTTCAAAGCCCTGTCCCACTACTTCGCTGCCATCGCCCTCTGTGACTGCCCTGGTGAGTGTCCCAGCATGAAAGGAGCTGGTTCCACAGGGGAGCTTGGAATGGTGTGGGGGGGTGTGTTCCAAAGAAGGGAGGCATGAAGAGGGTGATGGATCCAAAACCTGAAGATTTTGGGATGATCTGAGCTGTGGGTCTTCTTTATCCAATCAGTGATTCATGCACAGGGCAGATTTCCCCCCTGCTATTTCTGGTTTCCACAGGGAAAAGTCTTCCTGAGAAGGGGAGCAAAGAGGTGCTGGAGGGATGTCACCTGCTGTCCTCTTTGGGGCTGGGTGGGTAAATAGGGGGTCACCTGCTTGCTGACCACACCTGTGTCCTTGGCCCACCATCCTTTGAGACACTTCATATTGGGCCAATAAACCCCAAAATACCTTGAATTAAGTTTCCAGCCTCATGTATGGATGTCCTGGGACTCTCAGGGTGGCTGGGGGGGGGGGTGGCAGCAGGGTCCACATGGCTGTGCTGTGCTGGTGTGGCTCCATGGAATCATCTGGAGTGTGGATTTGACCCATGATCTCCATCTGAGCCATCACCAACACCCTGGAAGCAATTTTGGGTCAGGCAGAAGAGCTGGGGCTGGGCAGAAGATGCACACTGTGACCTTTGGTGTCACCCCATCACCTGCTGGGTGGCTGAGGAGGCTTCTTGAGGGGGATGGCTGCCAAAACCAGCCCTGTGCTGGTGACACCAGTGGCTGCCAGACTGTCCTGGCACCCTCCCCCGCTCCAGAGCCTTCCCAAAATCCTGTTCCTGGGATTGTGCTGTGTGGGCGTTGCAGAAGGATGGAGCAGGAGACAGGAGAGAGCAGGATGATGTGGGGCTGGAGGGACTTGAAGACAGAAGCAGGAGAAGATGATGATGATGATGATGGAGATGGGTTTGGATGGGGTCACAAAGAGCAGGGCAAACCTCCATCCTAAAATTTGGAGGCTTTTTGGTGTCCTGGTGACTTTCAGGTGCTGAGGGAAGCAGGAACATGCAGGAGATGCCTGATCTGATGATTTGGATCAACAAAGCTCTCTGGAATTTTCTGGATTGCTTCTCTGTGCCCAGGGAAGGAGCAACCCTGAGATCCATGTGAGCCAGAGGGAATCTGGAGCAGTTTTGACTGGAAATCAGGGTTTCAAAAGCCCAGTATGGGGCTTGGAGAGCCTGTGAGAGCTGGATCCATCCCCACTTCCCCATGGAAAAAACCCTTTGGATGCATTGGGAGCTCCCTGTCCGTGCAGGGGTCCCAGGCACGGCAGAGAGGGCTGAGCTCCCAAATTAATTACACTTTAATTTGCCCTGTTCTTGAGTGACAGGCTGGGAGAGCTGGGGGTGTTCAGAAGACTCTGGGGAGACCTCAGAGCCCCTTCCAGTGCCTGAAGGAGCTCCAGGAGAGCTGGAGAGGGACTTGGGACAAGGGATGGAGGGACAGGACACAGGGAATGGCTTCCCACTGCCAGAGGGCAGGATAGATGGGATATTGTGGAGAAATTCTTGGCTGAGAGGGTGGTGAGGCCCTGACATATCCCATCCCAGAGAAGCTGTGGCTGCTCCATCCCTGGAAGTGTTCAAGGCCAGGTTAGATGGAGCTTGGAGCAACCTGGGGTAGTGGAAGGTGTCCCTGCCCATTGCAGGGGATGGGACTGAATGGTCTTCAAAGTCCCTTCCAACCCAAACCATTCCACGATTCTCTGAGTTTTATGATTTGTCTCCACTTCCCGGTGGGGAAACCCCAGGGCTCCCTCTTTCCCATCTGCTTCCAGATTGGAGCAAAGGAAGGAGGGAGGCAAAAGAGCTGGATGTTGTGCTGTGCCCAGGGCAAATCCTGCCCTTAACTCCAGATCCTGGTGGAGCTTGGACTGGGATAACTCACCCCTGTGCCCATCAGCAGTGTCTTGGTTGGCACAGGCTTTGCTGAAGTTATTGGGGTCACCTGAACGTGGATGTGGCTTCCTGGTCCTCTCGTCCCCACTGCCGCAGGGGTCTGGGTGGCCCTGACCTCCCTCTAAGCCCATCCCCACCCTTTTACTCCCCACAGTGGCATCAGAAGCTGAGCTGCCAGAGCAGGAGAAGGCCTTTATGCAGTTCCACGTCACGATGCCCGAGGGACCTTCGCTCCGTGTCCTACTGCAGGACCCCGAGGAGAGGAGGAAGCTGGGTGAGCACCTCGGAGGGGGCAGAGCCTGCAGTGACACCCATCCTAACCCTGCTCATGTGGGAATGATCTCCACGAAGGCATGGGATGAAAGTTTGGGGGATCTCTCCATGCAAAAACATTTTTTGGTGGGATTTCTTGGCTCTCCTGTGGGAGGGCAGGGGAAGCATCACAATTTGCTTCAGGGTGTTCGGGACCAACTCTTGGTGCTTGCACCGACCTGTCCAGCTGTGTTTGACAGTAAAACCCCCAGGTGTTCTGAGCCAGGTAACGTCACCCAACGCCTCATGGAGAAATCCGTAGGGACGTGGAGATCCTGGAAGCTGCTTGGCTTGGCTTGGCTTGATAACAAGACACCGCAGCAGATGCTTAAGGGGGTGGCTTTTTTAGCTGCATCAGAAAGCTTGGGAGACAAGAACTTCCTCCCATGTGGGTTTTCAGCTCCAGGGCAGGAACAGAACGTTGCTTATTCAGCTGAAGTCGTGTTTTGGCAGCTCCTCCCCAGCGAGGCCGCAGGAAGAGCAAGCTCAGCACCCTCCTTTTGGGGTGTCATCTCCTGGTTGCCTCCTGGGGCTCTTTCCACACATGTGAAAGGAGGCAGTTCCCACCAGGAATGAGTTTGGTGTGTCACTGGCCTCTGCAAAGCCCTCCAGGCTCCTCAGATGGATTCCACTGCTGGGGATGAAGGTGGAGGACCTCCAAAATGAACCCCAAAAGCAGAATGTTATGGTGACACCAGCCCAGCACCCTCAGCTGTTTTCATCGGGTTTGCATCAGATTTTCCAGCTCTTCCTGGGGGGAATGGGCTCTGTTCAGCATCAGCTGGTGGAAAATGGATGTGCAACACCAACCTCAGCTTGGTTTTGGCTTAAAGGAATGGAAGAAACACAGAGGGATTGAACTCCCTGTCCCTCGAGGTGCTCAAGGCCAGATTGGATGAGGCTTGGAGCAATCTGGGATAATGGAAGTTGTCCCTGCCCTTGGCAGGGGGGTGAAATGAGAGAATCTTTCAGGTCCCTTCAATTTGTAGCATTAAAATCACCTCCCTGGGAGGACATTTATCGCCCTCTTCCCTTGTGTCCCAATCTTACAAGATTGTGTTTTATCAGGCATGTTTATGTCCCACCATCCTTAGGAGAAGTGGAGCCAAAAGCTTGCAAAACTTCCAAGCCCAACTGGTCCAAGGTCAGCCTGGATGGGGCTTGGAGCAACCTGGGAGAGTGGAAAGTGTCCCTGCCCATGGCAAGGGGTTGGAACTGGATGATTTTTAAGGTCCCTCCCCACCTAAACTGTTCTCTGATTCCATGATTTTATGGATCTATGATGTGTCTCCTCCAGTGTGTCACATATCTTGCTTATATCTCATTTTTGTGGGGTGAGTTATCCCAAAAAGAATGAATTACACTTAATCCCACAAGGATTCTAAGGATCAGTTCATTGTGCAACCACGACCTTTAGGGAGTTAGAACAAGCTCTTTAAGCTCCTTTCCAACCCAAACCATTCCATGATCGTTATTACCCCCCGTAATCTTGTAGCTGCTTTCTTGCAGGCAGTGAGTGCTTTGATTAAACATAATTGATGCCAAAACTACAAGATGTTTTGGGGGGAGAATTTCTTCCTCCTTGTTTTCCATCCAACTCCAAAAGAAACCCTCAGTTAACACCTTCCACAGGCTCAGGAGCCTGGAACAAACCCTCTCCTTTCCCTGGATTCTGTTGCCCCCGTGTGTCCCGAACCCGAACTGCTCCAGGCACACGTGTTTCCATGCTACGTGTACACACACACAGAGAGCTTTTTTTGGGAGTTTAGCCTTGGATACGGGTGCCTTGGTTGCAGTCTCTGGCAGAGGAGATGTTTGCACTCATCTCTGTGGGTTACCACGATTTCAGCTCTTCTGGCTGCTTTCCCACCGCATCCTTCTCCCGACGCTCGAAACCCGTTGAAGGCAAGTCGAGAGGGGGAGCGAAGCAGGTGATGAAGAGGATGGAGGCAGAGCAGGACCTGCAGGGCTTGGCTTAGCCTAGAAAACAGGCAGACGTGTTGCATCTTCCCGAAGGCTGTTCCAGGAGGACGGGGCTCAGTTGTTCTCCGCATTCCCGGCTCCCCGGGGGGGGGATGTGAGGCACGGAGAGAAGTTAATTTGCAGAGGAGATCGAGGTTAAGCTTTAGGAGGGACTTTGGGGGCGGCACAACGACGGTTCTCAGGAACATCTGCTGGCTCCGGCGCCGGCGGAGTGAAGTAGGTCACCCTTCAAGGTCCCTTCCCAGCCCTACATCGGGGGCTCGAGCTGAGGGCTGGGACCGACCCCATTTAGAGCACCCAGCAGGCTGGGAACGTGACTGGGCTGTCCTTGAGTCACTGAGGGTGACACAGCCCAGGGAAGCTGCTCCCACCCGTGGGCAGCCGAGCGAGCGGAGCGGGAACGGCACCGGAGCTGCTCCGCTCCCACTGAGGTCTCTGTGCTCCATCTCTGTGCTCCATCTCTGTGCTCCATCTCTGTGCTCCCTTGCAGGCAAAGCTCACCTGAAGAAAGCCATCATGAAGCACGAGGAGGCCATGAGGATCCACGGCTTGTGCAAGATCCTACGGAAGATGGACATCCTGCAGGAGGTCCTGTCCTTCGCCCACAAGCGCTCGCTGAGCAAATACTCGGAGATCGACCACGAGGAGGATTTCTTTGAAACAGGAGATGCCCCAGACATTCACCGTGAGTGGGGGTTGTTTTGGGGGGTGCAGCTGGGGAGGGGATTTGTGGCAGGTCTCATGGGGTGGGAAACTCCACGGTGAGTTCATGGCATGGCACGGGGGGTTTCCTGCCCATGGAAGCCCCATGGTGAGTTCATGGCATGGCATGGGGGGGTTCCTGCCCATGGAAGCTCCACAGTGAGTTCATGGCATGGCACAGGGGGGTTCCCTGCCCATGGAAGCCCCATGGTGAGTTCATGGCATGGCACAGGGCGTTCCCTGCCCATGGAAGCTCCACAGTGAGTTCATGGCATGGCACGGGGGGTGCCTGCCCGTGGAAGCTCCACAGTGAGTTCATGGCATGGCACGGGGGGTTTCCTGCCCATGGAAGCTCCACGGTGAGTTCATGGCATGGCACGGGGGGTTTCCTGCCCATGGAAGCTCCACGGTGAGTTCATGGCATGGCACAGGGGGGTTTCCTGCCCATGGAACTCAGTAATCTTAAAGTTCCCTTCCAACCCAAACCATTCTGAGGTTTTCTGCTGCCTGAGCAGGTCCTGGTTTTTATGGGTCACACCACCCTTCCTTTGGGAGCACGGTGTGGAGGCAGCAGCTGCCACAAGTCCCCGAGGTCACCCACTGTGTGTGTTTTTCTCTCCCCACCACCAGCCAAAACGCACCAGAAACCCGAGATAAAATCCCCCAACTTCTCCCAGGTGAAGGTGGCCGACCTCTTCCACAGGCTGGTACGTAAAGCTCCAGGATGGAGGGTGTCCTGAGGGACCAGACATCCCCTCCTCCTCCTCCCCTGCATGCTCTGCTTGCCTGGTTTCCTTCCTCCCCCAGTCTCTTCTCCCTCTCCTGGGCAGCTTTCCAAGGAGGATGAGCCACCTCCTGGCTGGGAAGGATCCGTGCAGGAGGATTGCTGAGAGGGCACAGATCTGTCTCTGCGAGACCTAAATGGGTCACAGAGCTCCTCTGGTGCCCAGGGGAGCTGGCACGGGCATTCTGGGGGGGGGTGTTACCCAAGGGACCCTTGAGAGGGAGGTTTGTGGGGCAGGAGGCACCAGGAAAATCCCACCACAGCTTTATCCATACCCTCTTTAGGTTTACAGTTTTCTGAGAAGGAGGTCTGAGCTTTGGGGCTTCTGTGGGACATGGGTGTGCTGTCCCCAGCCCCAGGACAGGCAGGGACATCCTGCTCCTGTGGGAACAGAAAAGTAGGAAAAAGACAGGAAAATAGGAAAGATCTGGGGGGAACTGATGCTGAAGAGGTGACCTGTCCCACCAGCTCACACCCTCCTCCGTTCTTTACCCAGGAAGGACCCAGGGGACTCTTGAGAGGAAGGTTTTGAGGACAGGAGGCACCAGGAAAATCCCACTGGAGCTTTCCCACCTTCTTTAGATTTACAGGTTCCTGGAGAGGAGGACTGAGCTTTGGGGCTTCTGTGGGATGTGACTGTGCTGTCCCCATGCCCTGGGCACCCTGAGGGGACATTGTGCATCTCTGCTCTTGGACAGCCCCAGGGCATATCCAGGGTATATCCTGCTCCTGTGGGAATAGAAAAGCCGGAAAAAGAACTGGAAAATAGGAAAGATTGGGGGGAACTGATGCTGAAGAGGTGACCTGTCCCACCAGCTCACACCCTCCTCCATTCTTTACCCAGGAAGGTCCCCAGAGGACTCATGAGAGGAAGGTTTTGAGGACAGGAGGCACCAGGAAAATCCCACTGGAGCTTTATCCATACCCTCTTTAGGTTTACAAGTTCCTGAGGAGCAGGACTGAGGTTCAGGACTGAGCTTTGGGGCTTCTGTGGGTCATGGCTCTCCTGTCCCCATGCCCTGGGCACCCTGAGGGGACATTGTGCATCTCTGCTCTTGGACAGCCCCAGGGTGTATCCAGGGTACATCCTGCTCCTGTGGGAATAGAAAAGCAGGAAAAAGACAGGAAAATAGGAAAGATCTGGAGGGAACTGACCTTGAGGAGGTGACCTGTCCCACCACCTCACACAGCTCCTGGATCACCCCAGCTGGTTGCACCCCCCAGAGTCAGACAGTGATAAGAAACCTCAACCTCCATTATCCCTCCTTGGGTGATGTTGGTTTTTTTCCTGCAAAACACGGAATTTCTTCCTCTCCATCCCTGCCAGTGGCTGCACATCCTCAGGAGGTTGTCCCTGCACCAACGAAAGTGTTTTCTCCCTCTCTCCAGGGACCCCTCTCGGTTTTCTCTGCCAAAAACAAGTGGTACCCAGCACGGAGAGTCCACCTGAGGAGGGGAGAGAATGGCTTTGGGTTCACTCTCCGAGGAGACTCGCCCGTCCTCATCGCCGGTGTCATCCCGGGGGGCTGCGCTGCCGTGAGTGTCCCGGGGTCTTGCTCTTCCCATGCTGGAAGGGAGGTGGGTTTGGAGGGATACCAGGTGGGTTTGGGTCTTGGAACTGCTCAGGTGGAGGCTCATCCCTGCAGGATCCCTGGTGGGATGCTCAGAAGGTCTCCCAGCTCCCTCAGCATCAACTCAGCCATCCAGAACCCACCATCTCCCTAAAAACACGCTCCTTAAGCATCAGGATCACATCCCTCTTTGGGAGACCAAAATCTTCACAAAGATCATTTTTGGTCCATATCAGGACCACAGTTTTGTCCCCTCCTCAGCCTGAAGAAGAGAAGGCTCCAGGGAGACCTTAGAACCCCTTCCAGTGCCTAAAGGGGCTCCAGGAACTGGAGAGGGACTTTGGACAAGGGATGGGGGGACAGGACACAGGGAATGGCTTCAAACTGAAATATGGGGAGCTTTAGATGGGATATTGGGAAGAAATTCTTGGCTGGGTTGGATGGGATATTGGGAAGAAATTCTTGGCTGGATTGGATGGGATATTGGGAAGAAATTCTTGGCTGGGTTGGATGGGATATGGGGAAGAAATTCTTGACTGGGTTGGATGGGATATGGGGAAGAAATTCTTGGCTGGGTTGGATGGGATATGGAGAAGAAATTCTTGACTGGGTTGGATGGGATATGGGGAAGAAATTCTTGGCTGGGTTGGATGGGATATGGAGAAGAAATTCTTGACTGGGTTGGATGGGATATGGGGAAGAAATTCTTGGCTGGGTTGGATGGGATATGGAGAAGAAA
>JAOXXN010000420.1:0-16403 GCA_026770055.1 Myrmophylax atrothorax
CATGAGAACTGGATGCTCATTTCACTTATTAGTCAAAATTAAATCATGGTATTTATTTTAAAGAGATAACACTAGTCTGTGTTTGATAAGGTAATTACTACAAAAAAGTTCAGGATATGTAAGGCAGGAGGAAGTTTCAATAAGATTTCAAATCAAAACTTTTTCCCAAGTGGAAAGAAGGCAACAAAGTTAAACCATTTACAGTATTCTTTTTCACCACTTAGCCTAAAATTGAGTAGATTTGTATTGATAAATAAGTACTTATTATCACTATTCTTTAATTTTAAATACTTCTTTTCTGACAGGAAAACTTGTGGCAGAGTTTGAAACCCATAGAATCCATAATTGAAATGTGTAGTGTAATTTTCATTTGAATTGTTTTCAAGGACCATAATTTTTATCTTTGCATTAACACCCCAGTATCAAAACTATGGAACAGAAAGCTCATGTATATTATCATAATTTTTAAAGTTGAGGGGTTTTAAATATAAAACTTAAAACTGAATGCATGTGACAATAAACCAAACAGAATTTGAAACAGAAAAGGAAGCCGAGTATCCACCCAGCTATAGGGCCATAGTTCATGTACTTGGTGCTATGACCCACCAAATCGTCATGCTGCCAGTACAGAAGAAGCTGAATGAAGTGAAAACCTTCATGGGAGTCCAGGACAGGACAATCCCACCAAGACCACAGTCATATGGAAGCATGTATGTCATTCTCTAGCAGAATAGTAGTCCACATACAACTCTGAAATTACTTAAACAGATAAGGCAAACACACATAAAAAGAGTCTTTTTATATACTTGCTATTATCTCTAAGGAGAAGCAGAACGATGCGTTAGATGCTGGCACGCAATTTCTCCCTCCTTATCTCGCACACTTTTTTACAATCAGCATACGTTGCAGGATACAGTGTGGTAGAATTCTATAATATTTAAATGTTTTACAAGCCTAAGGAAAATCTGATCATCTTGTCTGCCTTCTCAAATGACAAAGGCCACATAATTTTATCTAATAAATCCAGAATTAACATTTGAATTTATGGTTGAAGTAAACACATCTTCTAGCAAGATGTCTGTTTTCATTCCCTTCACAAGTTAAGTAGATTAAGGCAAAAAAAGGAGCATATGCTGTAACAATATCACACTGTACATCATGTATGGGTGGTGTGCATATGAGGGTATGCTGTGTATAAAATTCTCAGTGTTTAGATCGAACACATTAGAAGTCTCTGTAAATCCCTGAAAGTCTGGTGAGCTTCCCACATAACTTCTTATACCAGCTTTTTTGGCTTTATTGGGATTTCACATGCTTCTTTCTGTTCTGACAAAATATTGGATTTTAATAAGGTTTTGTTTAACTTAGAAATGCCATTTTGTTAATTGTTAGACTTAGCTGTTTTGCCTTTCTACTCATCTGTGATCATTAAGAGTTCCTCATGCACCATAAATAGTACTGCCCTTCCACAAGAGCCTTGTAGAAGAGTAGCTGAAAGAACAAGTTGTGATTATGCTATGGGCATGTTTCCTTCTCTGTCTTGTATCATTTGAAGGTCTCATTAATCTCTTTATGACATTCAGTATGAAATCCTGAACTGTAGAAAGCCACCAGAGTTTTAATAAGAACAAGATTTACTAAGAAAGCAGACTGAGCACTGGAGAAATGGACTGCGTAACAGGTCTAAGCTGCAGTGCTGCTAAGGCTTGGCTTGTTTGGTCTCCTTCATGTCATTAAAAGAAATTGAACTAACGTACACATCCTCTGATTGAACTTGCTTGTCTTCCCTCTGACTACCTCTTGCAGCTACCAAATCTGGAAGACTTTCTGGAATCAAATGTCTTCTTTTGAGGGTGCTTTTACTGTGTGTTTACAGCTCTCTTTGTTCTTAGCCCTGTGTTAGCCCTGCCTGCTGCTGGGTACCTCTGCAGGAGGACAGCCACAGTGGTATGCAGCCTTCTTCATCTGCAGCCCACCCAGAGTCCATAGGTTAGAAACACAGACACCCAAAATAATACTGCAGGCTCAAGACTGCCCAGAATAGTGCTTACTGGCTGGCATTAAACTATTAAAGTCTTCATCTTCTGTATAATTTTTTAGTTCTTTTGAAAGTATTATACAAATGTCGCTCCTCATCCTTTTGCCATATCTTATTTTTGAACAAACAGATCACAGCTCAAGTCTGTCTACCCTTTCTTCTAAATTATTGACCATGACTTTACATAGTAAATTGCACTGGCTACAAATGTTTGCTTGAACATAATTCATGACAGAGTTTAAAGAGACAGAGCTTACATATAATTTTCTCAGTCAGTAAACAACTGATGTTAATTTTGGTATTTCTCAGCTTCCAAGGGCTTCGTTTTGTTAAAAATGGTGTTCTTTTCGATACTGACAGTTCATTTAAATAATTTTCTTCTTAAAAATTGAAGCAGAAAAACTTGCACTGAAAATGAAATTACATCCTGGAAAATCCTACTGACCCTCCATTTCTCTGAAAGACTTCTACTAATAAGTCTTGCAAGCATTGGAAACCAGAGGAACAGCATCCTCCGTCATCATGTCCACTAAGTGGGACTCGGCATTGCAGGGGATGATACACACATTTGCTGTTTCCCACACAGGAAGGAGAGTGTAGCAGGGATGGACAGGATGGCAGATACAGTCTTGGGCTGGTGGCAAGAGTTAGGAAGAAACAGAATGTGCTCCATGGAAATCTTCACTCTGCTGTGTTTAGGTCAAACAAGGAATTACCAAATTTGGGCTTTTGTTTTTAATATGCACAGCAAAAAGAAAATACCAGAGACCTTGTTGTTTTGAATCCAGACCTTAGCAAAATGCTTGCAGAAAAAATAAGTTAAACATAAGCAGAATTTGCTTAGCCTTTTTCTAATGAATAGCATCAATGAATGAAAAAAATCAAGCCTTGAGCAGATGCTTGGAGAGGAATTGCACTGAAGATTGAGTTTAGCAAATGGATAAATGACTGAAAACAAGCTCTTAACAGTAGAATTTTTAGGCACCTTGTTGTCAAGTTGTAAGTCCTAGATGAAGTAATTTAGAAGTAGCTTTAGGTTCACACTTTCCCTTTTCCTGGTGTTACAGTTGTTCTTATTCTTTCTGATTTCATTGTGTTGTTTTGGCCTCATGAACAATCCTAAACTGTTTCTTTTGCCTCATCTATAACCATTTCTTGGGCTTATTTCGTTTTTTTTAAAAAAATTCTCTGCCTTCCAAGAATGCGAAGAAGATAAGCATCTAAATACAAAGGAAAAAATAATGTAAGTTTAAATTCTGATGCTTGGAGAATTGTCCTGTAGATCTCAGTCAAAATGGTTGTGGTGTTAGTTAAAACTGGTAAAGCTGGATCATTGCTTTATTTAATGGCTTTACTAAAGAACAGTTTTCTTCTGCTTTCCCTATGCTGTAAGGTCATTAATGAATCATTATCTATTGCTAGTAATTACTGATCTCTTGAGAATATTGGTTTAATTATATAGGAATCATAAGTGGAAGATACAGTTACATATTCTACAGTGTAGGTAGTAGTACCTTGGTGTATTATGGCTTTAAAGAATCTAGGGGTTTTTTGTAGATTTTAATTGCTAAGTGTGCCTGGTAAAATATGAATTATTGTATTACTGCATGTGATAAAAGGTATACTATTGTGAGCCTCATAGTCTGCAGGTGTAACAGATGTAAGGCAAGATTAACAGGACAGAACAATAATTAAAACGCAGACAGCCATCTCAAAAAAAAAAAGGTTTATCATGTCTAAGGCAGTTATTAAGTGTGTCTTAAATTCTCTTTGCAAATATTTGTAAAAGCAATAAAAATGTGTTAGTCTGAAAGACAGCTTTTCACTGTGGACATTTAGTTGAGGAATTAAGATCCTTTTTTATGAATATAAAAGCTGAGTGAAGTCCTGCCATATGGCAGCATGGTTCATAGGCAGTGGGGTCCTAGGTTTATGGATGCTGTGAGCTAAAAACACTGTTGAAAAAATAAGGGAACAGTTAATATATATGCATTTACAACAGTATTACTTGCTTGCTCCCTATAAGACAGGAAGGTTCAAATAATTAACAGTAATATTATGGTTGCAGAAGAAAGTCCAGTTGTTCTTCAGCAGTCTACATCTGTGAAACGTGATATCTCTGGGGAATGAGATTTAATTTTCCCAGGAGAAAATATAAAAGCAGGAGAAAAAAAGGAATGACTTCAGCTTGAGCAGAATAAACCTGCATCTACAAACGATTAACACTGCATAATGAAGTAGTAAAGAAGCAAAAGAGATTTCTAATAAAAGACTAATAGCAAATCCCATTACACCGTGGTGTATTTTTTCTCTTGAAATGCATTCGATTCTTAGCAAGGCTTCTGAATGAGACTTAGATAGTTGCAAGCAAATTCTGCTGAAATGCTTCAAGCTTATCTGAATTTTCTTGCCTAACAGTTTGTGTAACTTGCAAGTTGTGGGTTTACAGGTGGGAGGAGTTGCTAATGCAAGTAATAGGCTTCACGCAGCGTTTGGGTAATGTTTGTGTCACCACAGGATAATAGTCTCCTGTAGGCTACGCACTGCGGGGTAATGTGCCACTATGTGGCAAAATCCCGTAGATAGAACAGGCATGGCATTAAATGCTTCAGCTAAGCCTTGCTTTTGTGTAACAGTTCCTCTGACTTCGCTTTCTGACGCCTGAGAATAACTCCTCATAGAAAAGGGGATTGATCAGAGAGGGAGCTTGGGTTTTGTCATAGTTAATATTAGGAGTGTTATAATTACTGTGCTAACATAAAAATTTACAAGGCCTTGGAATGTAAATGTTTGAGATGAGAATGAGATGGCACTGCCTTTTGAAATCACATAATTTCACTTTTAAAAGGGTACATATCTTGCAAGGAAAAGATTCTATGTAGTGTTCTCTAAATCTGTACATGGATATTTTTGTGGATTGTACACATGGTTGCAGTGGCAAGAAGAATAAAAGTTTAGTGAACAAACTCACAAAACAGTCCCTTTGAATTTCATTTATAAGAGACTGTCTTTTTGTACAGATTGCTACCATCTTCAAGGCTTGTGCTGGAATGATGGGTTGGAATTCATTTGTCTAAAAGTTAACTTTTATTACTGGAGTCACAAAAAAAAAAAATGAAAGGAGAGGAAAAAACCAAACTCAGATGCCTGAAACCAATAATGAGTTCTGGAACAAAAGTGGTTAAACATGAATCCTTATGAGTGAAACTAATCTTGAAGAAGAAAAGTTGCCTTTTTAGAAATTTTTGTGAGTTTTAAAGAATGACTTAATTTGCTTAGCAGAAATTTGCAATCAATCTTTTCTTGCCACTGAGTAAACAGATTCCACATGCGTAGCTATTTGCATATCCCAGCTAAAAATGTAATTCATTATTTTTAAGTCCATTTCATAATAACTATTTCAGGATTAATGTCACTAACTATTCTTTAGCTCTTTCAAATGTGACCTTAGATAATCCTGCCTAAAAAGGTACAAAGCTAGTGGGTTTGTTCTGGAATAGGGAAGGGAAGTGCCTTTCCAGAGGTCACCAAGAAAGTCAGTGTAAGGGCCAGAACCAGAAATGAGAAATCCAGAGAAGCAGTTTTCTTCTACTACATCTCAAGCTTCCAGCCTCGAGAAAATATTGCATTTAATAAGACAGATTTTTACATTTTGCTAGGTATGAAAACAGCACAGAGATGAACAGGAATTAATGGTATAGTCTACATGCAGATTATCTCGAAATCTGGTAAAGATTTAAATTAGATTTAATGAAAATAGCATCCATAGCATATTTTATATGGAGCTGCAAACACTGTCATCCATAAGAGGGAGGAAGCCCCTTCACAGTACGTGTGACCTGGTCCATTTTATCTGTTGTCTGGCATCTGCTTCTGAACTGACTGTCGCTTGACTGGGCTTTTCAGGGCTTCTCATAAACCACTGGCTTCACTCTCCTGTTTTTGCTGTTCCAGGCTGTTCTTGCATAACATTTTCTCACTTTCCTCTTAGATCACATTAAATACTCAAAAATCTGGTGTATGAGATTGATATGTTTTGTCCTTTGAGGGTCACCCACATAATATTATTAGTCAGTGAAGCTTGTACAGTCTGTAATATATAATTTCTTTGATGTAGATGCAGTAACATTTCCCCAAGTACAATCAGTTATCACAGATGTTGATGCAAAATTTTCTGGTAAAATGTTTTGGATTGTAGTTGATCCTGGGGATATGTGTTGTGACTTTATCGTACTTGGCAAAACGGAAAAATACAAATCACAACTTTTCCCTTTTTTTCAGGCGATGGGTAAGGCTCCTGTTTGGACGTGAATTCCCACTTCAGGATCTTCTTGTTGTCTGGGATGCTCTATTTGCTGACAGTATCACCCTGAATTTAGTTGACTACATTTTTGTAGCCATGTTATTATATATCAGAGATGCCTGTAAGTATCAACTATCTTACGATTTTTTAGAAAGAATGCAAACCTGTTCTTGACAAGGAAAAGAGAACTTGAAAAAAATGCTAAATTTCATTGTGACTTTTTTAATATACTAAAAATCATTCCAAATACTAGGAGAGGAGATATTTATTATCAGACATGTCCTGCTGTATTTATGAAACAAATTGTATCTTGGAGCTAAAGGCAGGTTTGTTTTCTGCGTAGTTCTGCGTTTTTGTATGGAGTTGCAGGTTTTATGTGCTGTAAGTGATACAGGTATGTATAGAGCTCCACCTTCCGACCAAGCTGATGAATTGATTAAAGCCTCCCTGTGATGCTAGAAATACTTTTATGCTGCTCCCCAGTGAGAAAGGAGAAAATGCAGAAGACAATGACTCATAATTTTCAAAGATACATCTTAAAGGAAATGCAAAGATGAGTAACAATTGCAGAATATGTTTATTCTATGCAAGAATGGCTTTTTAAAAAAATTATTCATTTTATTTTGGTTTAGTATACCTTAAGTATGTGCACAGGTGAATTCTTACAGTTTAGTGATGACCAATAAATATATTAAGTTGGGACAAACAAGAAATTATTAGCTTATAAAATTGGGAATGGGAGGAGAAAGATACATAATGATTAATTGGGGCATATATTTCTGTCCCATCGTATTCTGAAAAAACTTCTGGCACAACGAAATATGCATTTTGCAACAAGATGCATGGCTGTCATTACGTATGAATTCTATAGTGTACGATTCAGAGTTAAGTATATGCCATCTGTAAGCTTCAGGTTATAACAAGATCACTTACTTGACACAATTGTGTATTCTTGGACACAGGAAGTTTTCAGCATCTGTGATCCTATTTTAGGGCCCAATCTTGAAAATATAATGTGGTACTTTAAACATACATGTCGTTTCACTGCCTGCCTTCGTGAGTTTTTTAGTTACTTTTTAATAAACATGCAGCATATAGAGCTAGTTTTCATTCCTCTCAAAGAAGTGGACATTTAATTCTGTTCAGAGGCTTCAAAGTTAATGCTGCTGTTTCAGGATGATCCAATTCCAGGTCATTATGTTTTGCAATCTAAATCTTGCTGGTTTATGTGCAGAAAACTGAAGCAATCTTAAAAATTTTTGGTACCGATACGTAGTGAAAAGGCATGTAAGAATGTTTCTTAACATCAGTATTTTATTGTTTGTCATTACTTACCTTTAAAAAAAAAAAGCACATTAGAATTGTGGTTGTAGGAACACTCTCTCTTCTTGGGGAGGCAAAGTTGTTCTGGGTTGCTTTTCTTTCAATTTGTGGTGTTCATGTACAAGTATCAGTATGAGTTAACTAAAATGTGAGCTAAAAATGTGTTCCAGGTATCTGTATGAAATCACTCTCTCCTTTTCTCTGAACTCCCCAGACTTAGTAAATAGTCTAGTAAATAGCTTTGCAGTGGAGTAGATTTGCCCAAATAAGTAGCAAAGACATCTCATCAGGACAGCTCGTACTTCATATATTGACTGTTTCTGTAATAAGTAACTTCTTGTTCTGTAGCTGGTTACTCTAAACAGAATGGCAAACCAAAATATTCCCAGTCATAAATACTGAAAAATTGAATATATTTCCAAAGTCAAGCTCAAACTATAGCTATTTCTGCAGCTCTTCATTTGATAAAAGAAAATTTTTCTTATGTATCTGTAAGAGAAAAGTTTTCCATTTTTCCTCTTTTTTTATTGCTGATAATATATCAGCTTTGAACAGAGATCAAAGATGTGTTGTAATAATTTTAAAAACATTTTCAAATAAAATAAGTTTATAAAAGCTTCTCTTTATTTGATGAAAAGAAACATAAGCTCAAAACATCCAATTATAATAATCATCTTTAATTTAAATAAACTGCCAGGAAATTTTTAGTTTAAAAACTTTGCAACAATAAGAACAATAACAGAGCTCCTAAAATATTATATTATAAAATTGTCAAATATAAGCAATTATAATCATACAATCCTAAAATCATTTGAAAGTTAAGAAATTATGCAGATTCTTTTATACCAACAGATTTAGGGATGAGTGAGAAGTTGCTGGTTTGGGCATCGATGAAGTTTTTTCTGTGCTCTGTTATGCTGTCAAGGGCATGATTTTAAGAAAGTATTATTTCTGCTATATTTTTCATTTTTATTTTAGTTTTGAAATTCTCTGTTGCTCAATTCAAGGAAAGGGAATATTTAGATTATCAGATTATTGTTTATATATTCCAGAGATTACAGATACATAATCATGTACACAGCCTTTATCTAAACCGCTCTGTTCAGTTTTACATCATGCAGAGCTTTGTCTGTGGAGTGATAATCCTCACAAGCCAAGTGTAGGGTTGTGTATTGGAGTATCTGGGAGTTTTAATAAATTATTTTCTGTGTTTCTTCAGGAAAATTCATGCCAAAAGAATTTTTTTTTAATCTGTCAAATCAGAAGCATGAATATTTACTTCTGTTTCACCAGTGTGGATATACATGCAGTCGTTGATGAAATCAGAAAGGACGGAAGGATGTGGTGCAAAAGTAGATGTATTTTATGTACTTCCCTGGAACAAACCTGGAAGACCTGTCTATAATTTTTCATAGTAATCTAATGCCATTATTGCACCAGGAGCTCATTTTGACTGAACAGTGTTAGAATAAGTGTATTTTTATCATGTTTCACTTGAAGACTAGGTATGGTCATTTTTTATAATATAGTTTTTCATATCTAAAAGCGCTCTGAATATTTTGAGGGAAATAAAGGAGTTACAGCCTCTTCTTAGAGAAACTGATTAGTTATTTTTGTTGTAGCGCAAGATGTTCATATCATCTATGTTTAACTCAGTTTAGGGCCTACTAAAGAGAACATGGCCTTGCATAAAGCAGCAGGGGGGAAGTAGTCCCACCTTTCCAGGATTAGGAAGTCATCTGGATATGGGATCAGTGACATCAAATATTAAAGTCTTAGGAAATTACATGTGTCAGAAAATTAGGACTTCGTTGAGGACAGTACGGTGAGTTTTCAGGTTTCCCACCACTATTATTGCTGCTTGTATCCAGAGAAGTTGGATCCAGATATGACTCTCACCAAGCCAATGAGTGAAGGAAAAACACAGGTAAAGAACCACCAAGCTTTTTGCAATTCAGCATAGAACTTCAGCACCATCCAACTACTGCTGAAGCTGGATAAATCTCCTTTCAGAAACTTCATCCTACAGATGATTCTTAGAAATTCTTTTAAATCCAATAGGCATATTCAGTTTTGGTTTACTGCTATTTTCTCTATAATTTTTAAGAAAACTCTGTTTTGTATAATATTGTACCTTTTGTCCTGAAGAGACAAGAATCACAAAATGGTTTGAGTCAGAAGGGACCTTCAGGGATCATCTAGTCCAATTCCCTGGCATGGACAGAGGCATTTTCCAGTAGACCGGATTGCTCAAAGCCCCATCCAATCTGACCTGGAACACCTCCAGGGATGGGGCATCCACAGCTTCTCTGGGAAACCTGTTCCACTGCCTCACCACCCACACAGTAAAGAATTTGTTCCTTATGTCCAATCTAAATTTATCCTCTTTAAATCCATTGCCCCTTGTCATTTCATTATGGCCTTGGTAAAAAGTCTCTGTCTTTCTCATATCCCTCTTGATATATTGAAAGGCCACAATATGGTCTCCCCAAAGCCTTCTCTACTTCAGGCTGACCAGCCTCAAGTCTCCCAGCCTGTCTGCACAGGAGAGGTGTTCCAGCAATCTGGTCACCTTCCTAGCCCTCTGCTGAACTTGCTTCAGCCGGTCTACGTCCCCTTGTGCTGGGGCCCCAGAACTGGATGCTGCACTGCAGGTGGGGTTTCACAAGAGCAGAGTAAAAGGGGAGAATCCCCTCCCTCAACCTGCTGGACACACTGCTTTTGATGCAGCCCAAGACAGTGCTGGCTTTCTGGGTCATGGGCAGCATATGGATCACTCTGAACCAAACGTACCAAGAAGTGTTTCAGCAAATGAAAGATTCGCCAGCAAATAGAGCACTGGCAACCATGTTCTCCTCTATAAACACTTCTACATGAAAAGGGAACAGGTTAATATGTAGGGAAAACCACAAAGATTAAAAAAAAAATATAGAAAAGTTAGCAGGTCTTCCTCTTTAAAGTGCTGGAGTTTCCTGACTTTCTTTGGATGGTAAGATTTTTGTGTCAGGGGTCAAATCTGCACCCTTAAAATAAATTAGTTTTTTAAATATTTACTTTTCTCTCTATCTGTGGGACAGCAAAGAACTCTGCCAGGAAAAATAAAGGATAGTTTTAATCCATTCTACATTGCAGAATAGAATACATACTTATCTGTTCAAAAGAGAAACACACTGGTCTTACTGTCTATTATTTATAAAACTCTTTAGCATTTAATATCAACATTCACTGTTTTTATTTGCTTTGGTAAAAAGGCATTATGATCATAACTGCAGTTCAGTATCTTAAATTTGATTTGCATATGAGAGTTTGACTGGGTATGTACTATGTAGTGCTCGATTATTCTCTGAAAGAACTCTGACGGAGGCCATTGTATTGTGTTCATTATGCCAGCTTTGTGACTTCAAGAAGAAAAAGCAGGTACCTGAATACGAACAAGAAAAACAAAGGCTAGGAAAAAGAACAGGCAGAACAGATAAAGAATGAGTAGGATAAGTGAGTGCTTTACAAATGAAAGCAGATGTATGAAATTACAAGCTGTCGGATCAGCAACGGAAATGAAGATGATAAAGTGGTTCCTTACACAGATTATAATTATTCATTTTGCCCAGTCCTGCATCTTTTCCCCATAATCCTCTTGTTGAGGGAGGTGAGGTGCAGGAGGATATGAGGCTTATTCACATGAAAGAAAAAAAGTAAAACATTTTAATTTCTGTGTCTGCAAAACTGTCCCTTATTTTGCCTTTTATGGATTCAAAATAATTTTGTATTTGCAGTGACCCTGATTAATTAAAGTATTTGTTACTACAGCTAAAGTTCTCAGAATAGTAAAGTTTCTTAGAAATTTATTTACAATTACTATTGTTGAAGGCTGTCTTCATGTTGCAGTGGAAGGATCATTAACAGGCATTGCTTTGACAGCTGTGGCAGATGGATAGCCTGGATTTAGATGGTGCAAAAGAAATGAAGTAGCTTACATAGACCTGCTTGAAAAGATGTCTTTAATAATTGCACTCATAATTAGATTGATTTGGGTTAAAAAAAAAAAAAAAGATGACGAGCAAGTAAAGAGCCATAGAGTGTACTTACATAAATTCAGATACAATCAAGCAGAATTAGAACAAAATTATAAACTTCAGCAAAGCATGTTGGAAATTTTCTGAATAAGTGAAAAAATCTAAAACAGTTGATGGTATAATGTATTTTTAAGTATTTATGAAAATAAAATCTACTCTTTTCCATTTTTCCTGAATAGTTTGTGAAGTTTCTGATTTATGAGAAAACAGGGAGTTGTTGACATAATTTTACATTTGTGTATGTACATGAGTGTGTGTGTATGTGTGTATATATGAACAACATAAAAGATAGACTTTTCAGCAAATAATTGTCAGAGTGGGGCAAAGTTATCATGAAGCCTCAGCCACAAATTATCATACTTAAATATAGGTGTCTGTGAAGAAGTGTCTGAAAAGTCAATGTCCATTTTGGAGTGTAGATCTTCAAGCTCCACTGACTGTATTGCCCCAACCTCCCCTGACTTGGGCAGGCTTTAGGTGCAGAGCTGCAGATATCTAAATTTAGGCATCTAAATCTGAGCTAACATAAAAGTCTATGGTAAGTCATAGCTTCAGCATTTTTCTTACTTGTGTTGGACCAAGTGTAGTCAAGAAGTTTGGTTATGTAATACCTTCTTTTACACTCAGCACTGCTTCAGTTCTGAGAGACCATGTGGGCAAAGACAGCTGAATCTGAACTGTAATGGATTTACTGGAAAAGGTAATAGTGGAATATCAAAATAAGATAGTAACTTTTTCTCTTTTTGTTTTCATTTTCATTGTAGTGATTTCAAGTAATTATCAGACCTGTTTGGGACTTCTGATGCATTATCCACCCATTGGAGACGTTCACTCCCTTATCCTAAGAGCACTTTTTCTCCGAGATCCAAAGGTGAGATGCTCGCTCTGTAAATACAGGGAATAAATCACTATAATAAAATATCCTCAATGCTATGAAGTTAAAAACAACCTACATTTTTGGAACTAAAAGTTTCAAGTTTCTTCTTACCTAACAAAGAGCTAGAAGAAAAAGCTGGTAACAGAGTAGAAACAGGTTCCTTTGCTCTTTAAAGGATACTTTGCTGAAGTTATTCAGGAGCTCTGGTAACTGCAGGTGTTTATGCTCTTTAGAATAACTTTGCTTGGTATTCAGCACAGACATCTTTCATGATGAAGTATACTTTGGAGGGTAGCACTAATGCTACTGTATAAAACCTGGTAAGCTGTATAGAAACAATCATGCAATTTCATCTGAAAGACCTTTTTCATGGGATTTCCGCAGATTAATCATTGTTAATCCTTAAAGCACTACCCCTGTCCAATATATAAGAGTTGTGTGATGGTTTTCAACTGAAAATTAAAGTCCGGTGTTTCAGCCTGCAAAGATTCACATGAATAAAATGTATAAATTCATCAATTTTAGGTCACATATTACTAGCATACAGTTTGTGATATACTCACCTATTAAAAGAAAAGCAAACCTCTTGCTGGTTTAGAATGGCATGTGTATATATGTGGGTATAATGTACAGGAGACACCCACAGTATAGTGGGTAAAGTGCTTGAGATGAAGCTGTACACAATAACCTTTGTGTACTCAGATCTTTGGCAGGTAGCGGAATTTGTGCTGCCAGTTTTGAACTGTCTTTGTATGTGTCCCATTAGTAGGTTGCCAGTGTAAAGTCTGATCTCCCTCATCTTCTTGATGCACAACATCTTTGAAAGCAAAAAATTCATCACTTCTGCACCCTGACTGCCTTCTGCAAAATTTCATTCAGTACCAATGTTTACACTCTTATGGATTAAGAAAAAAATTGTCTCTTTGTTTTGTGTATATCAGTTTTTTGCAGAAATCTGCATCCTTACAGCTGCCTTCTTCATTCCTCTCAGGCACAAAGATTTCTTTCATGATGACAAGTAAAGTGTATCATCTTTTCAGTATGTAAGAAAGTTTCTAACGTTAGATCTCAGGTATCTTTCTTAAGATTTTGGCAGCAGTCTGTGAAATCGGACTGCCCAGCATTTATTTATGTACTTTGTTAGCAAAGCAAGATAGAAATATTTTTTAGAAGAAAGATACAGAGGGAGGAAAATTTTTCCAAGATGTCAAACTCAATTCAATATGTAACCTGTCATTTATTGAAGAGCTATGTTGAAAGATAAAGTAATTACTAATTATTCAGCTGTCCTCCAAAACATACTAGGCAGTATACAAGATATCCTATGAGCTGAAGAGAGCAAAATTAAACCACCAGCTTCACACAAAAGGTGCTTGATCGCTATTCCACTCTTTATGCTTTTTTCTCCAACAGGATGAAGTTCTAAGGCTTGTAAGACCTTAGTATCCTATTAATTAACATTCTCAGGTGTGCCTTGAACACCTTTCAGAAAAATACTGGATGTAGTTCCTACCATGTCTTTCATGTAGTTCTCCCTTTGCTCAGTTGACTACTTAAAGCTCTTTGATGCAAAGACTGGTAGTTGCTTTGTCAATTTAAATATGATAAGTTGCAATTGTTCCTCATTTCTGAGCTGTACTTACCTGCTTGAGAAATACTCTGAAGGTTAGGAAGCTGTGATTTCCAGGGAATGAAGAGCCCTAAGGGACGTCAAGTCACCTCTCATTTTACGTTGGGTCTTTGGGTTCAGGTGCATGAAATGATCAGGACTTCTTACAGTAAAATTGTTCTAAAGGATCATTCTAAAAGAAAAAAATAACCTTGTGTCTGACAAAGAAATGTATTTTCAAGGCTATGACTTGAGTACCTGGTTCTTATGTTTTCCTAGGTATGATTTTAAGTTTCACATGTGTCTCTGTAAGTGTATGTTTGTTCAATCCATTTTTTCCCTATTTCTGTAATAGAAGTCATGGTATTCTATAAGACCTATGCATAAAAATTTTCCAAGTCTGTCAAAATTTTTCAGAAGAAAGTGAAGACTAATCAAGGCGACATAGGTGCTGCAGGAGTCTAAAGTCAGTACACAGGTTATATACTAAGTAGGAAAATTAGTATACCTTTTTTTTCTTGCTATCTGCATGAAAATAATTCAGTTTGCCCTTATTCCAGAAAAAAAGAAGAAATGACAAAGATTTTAGTTAGTAGTGTAACTTGTAAGTGGTGATTAGCAAATTCAGTGCTCAATGATTTGTCTTCCTTCTTTGATGTTTTCGTGTGCATTTCTCCATCACCAGCTTCTGGTTTCTAATAGGAAATTACATTTGCTTCAGTGCAATTTTACCTCTCCTTATCCAGGGCTGAGTTGTTCTGTGTGGTGTTTCTTCCAAGATTTCACTTGGGTTTAATATATGAAGTCACAGAACTCTTTCTCTGGGACACTTGCATGGTCCAGTGGCTTATTTCATTATTTGTTGAACATACCAAGAATGCTCAGTGTTGTTCCAAATATCTGAGAGAGGCTTGCTCTCTGCTCCTTGGAGCTTTACATCTCAGCTGGACAAGAAATGCAGTTTAGAAGTCATGGCCAGGAACAAACAGGAACTTACCTCTTGCAAGTTTGCTAATATATGTTGTCTTTCGTATTATTTTTGCAGCTATGTAAATGCCAAATAATCTTACAGAGGGGAGGTTGTGGGGTATTTGGGCTAAGAAAGGTTGATGGTATATACATAAAACTGAAAGGTTCTTAAAGAGCAATCTTGTCATAAATGATGAAGTAGTTGAGATGGACCTGATGAGGCCTTTCCCCCTATAACTTCCAGTTCTGGAGATAATCTGGGTTTGCACATTATTATTTCTTCCTCTTCTGTGGTCTGACATAACAGGTATCTGCTTCTTACTTGTCTTGTAGTCTATCAGGAGAGCTAAACTTTGGCTTCATGAACCTGTCATATTTTGTTTGTTTCTTTTCACTGCAGGCATCACCAGGAGAGCAACCTAAATGTCAGCAGAAAGCTATACTTAAAAGATGGGAGGCATTTTTTTCTTACAGATGGACAAGTACAATTTCCTGACCTTCTGTGGAATAAAACCATACTACAAGCCTTAGCATTATCCAGTATTAAAAATAATATGAAAAGTAATTACTGCTTGCCATTAACCTAATGCGGGCAAGCAGCTCTCCTTTTCACTTTGTGAACCCCAGTTGGCAACTGAGATGAGAGGATGTTTTAGATATCATATCCCTGATATTTTTTAGTGCCACAGAAGAGAAATACACATCTCTGTAATAGCTGAAAACAAGTTAATGCACCTGCCTCTGAAGGGGGGTCTGAGAGATACTAATTTTACAGACATGAGTATGGATCAATGCAGAATAATTGAATTTCAGTCTCTTCTGCATTTGGCTAGCTCCACTTCTAAGGAAAATGTGGAATGAAAAGCTGAAATCAGTGGTGTTGTCTTTGCACAGGGTGATGAAGTTAACCTGCATATCAGAGTATTTGTTTCACATTTCTAATATTTGAACAGATAATTGCCTCAATTATTTATATTAAAGTAACTTCTATGCACTTACAGTCCTTCTGAGTATAAAAGTAAAGCTTTTTATGGAAGAATGGGTATTAAAAGTATGTATACATGAAACGAAAAAATAAGGGAATGTTCTTTTATGTATATCCAAAAGCATTTACTGAAGGTGTGTGTCTGCATATTTAATACACCATGAGTGGCTCATTTTCTTCATTTTTTTCCCTTATCAAAACCACTGAGCACTGTTAATTTTCAAAG
>JAOXXN010000420.1:27501-50480 GCA_026770055.1 Myrmophylax atrothorax
GTGAGAAAAAAGGCTCCGCCTGCCATCTAGTGGCACTGTGCGGGTTGTCCCCCTAAATCTAATTCTGGGCTTAACCGAGGCGCTGCTAGTGATGCATTCAGTTCAAAATGTTAGCTGTAGTTTCTCCTTACTATTACCGTTTTCTTTAAAAACATATCACTTTAGCTTTGAGGTGGTAAAATTCTATACCTGAGCTGCAGGAAAAAATCATATTGGTATCTGTACTTGTCCAAGAATTACTGATTTAATTAGGAATGTTGCTACTGCAGCCAACAGCCTCATTGCTGTGTGGAAGAACACTAATTTCTGTAGGCGTGGAATGGACTTACTGGAAACCACTGGTATTATTTTAAGTATTTTGAATCCTGACTTTAATGTTTCTGACATTACTGCCTTGAGAAACCACAATCCTGGGAAAAGAAAATGTTCTTAAGTTTCTAATATTCATTAAGGAACATATTTCATGTCTCTGCTTTAAATCTCCCAGAAAATTGCAATGAAATTTTTTTGCCTTTTTTTTTTTTAGCGAAATCCAAGACCAGTGACTCATCAGTTCCAACAAAATTTAGATTATTACAAAGCACGTGGAGCAGACTTGATGAACAAAACCCGGTAAGCTATTTCCAAATATGTGTTCACTGAACCAAGACCTTACATAAACAAAACGTTTCAGCAGTCACGTTTATTCCAAACAGGAATTACATAAGCCGTATTAGAAGCACATGTGTTTATTTCATGACATTTATTTTGAATCTGTCCCTTGCCTATTATTGGGTAAAGAAGTTTTACAGATAGTATGGCAGTCACTTGCTGGCATTTTTTAAGGCTAAGGACATTCACACACAGTGACGTATGTAGTAAAAGCAGGGGGTAAAACGCTGCCAATGTGAGTTCTGTAGCTGAACTAGTTCCGATAATGCATCTAATCACAATCTGGAGCATCCATATACCAGAAGCTGTCTAAGTTAAGTTGAATTAATGTAAATCCAGTTTGAACTAATTTTTATAAAACTTTTCCTCCCTTCTTTTAGAAATGGTTTGTATCAATAATGCTAAAATTCTTTGTCAAGACCATATTATCTGGGTAACCACAAGGTGGGTGCCAATTACTGTTGGCTGCTGATTACTGGTGGCTTCAGGGCAAGCCCACACAGGACGTGATGCTTTAATTGACACTGTCACAGGCAGTTTCTTGGATTGCATGTGGCCCCAGTCATATCTTGTGCTGGCTGATTCATAGGAACTTCCTGGCTTTTGGATCTTTGCACCTCTGTCACATTCTGTTTAAATGAACTACATTAAAAGCCAGCTAAAATTAAAATGGAGGAGATTGAAAAGCTTTTTAAAATGGACAAAGGAGCAGAAATTAAAGGTAAGTACAGTGACTGCAAAGGCATCTTTTTGGGTTTAAATCAGGCTTTAAAGTTGGCCACGAGTGTCAAAAATTACTGCATTCTATTGCCTTTTCATCTTTTACTTATTTATTCTTTTGAAAAAGTATCTCGAAAGTTGTTTAAACTGGAAAAATAAGTTGTTTAAAGATTCAAAATGAAATGTTTCAAGGATTTTGAAAAAATAAGTAAAATAATAAAGCCCAAACAAGAATGACACCTGTTGGAAACCTAAAGTTTAAGAAAAAAATGTTGGTTGCATCTATGTAGAAATACAAATTAATTGGACACATATACATGGAATACACACCAAGGAGATGAGAAGTTATTGATAAACCGGAATTGAATATTCTGAGTTGGAAGGGAACCACCCAAAGGACCATCAAGTCCAACTCTTAAGTGATTGGCTGCTACAGGGATCAAAACTGTGACCTTGGTGTTGTTAGCACCGTGCTTTAGCCAACTGAGCTAATCTCAGGGTTAAATTGTTTAGAATAGTTCAGACAGAATAGATGGGATGAATTTATTTCAAAATGGCAACATTTAGAGTAGGTCAAATGTGGTAAATCTGTTTAAGATTGGACTAAAGAGAATTGGAAGACACAAAATTAGGAAGTGTTTCTGCAGTGAGCAGAGATGGATTAAATCAACTACCAGGTCTTTTTCATCTTCAATTCCACAGGCTCAATGATATGTTTAAAATATCTTGGCAAATCTCTAATATATATTGCTTGTTTTATCATATATAAAACTTTTTCATTGGTCATATTCATGTATTTGTCGCTCATCTCTCATAATGATTACTTACTGAAAAGAGAAATGCCTTTGAATAAGGTTCCTTAAAACAAAACATTTCCATCTTAGCAGAAAACTGCAGAGATTGAATCATCTTCCTACTGCTAGTTTAAAAATACACCATTCACAGTCAAGGTCAATGATGCTTATTGTGATGAAACAAAATTGTTTGCTTCATAGATGGAATTCACGTCTCCTTGATACTCATATTTTTAAACTGATGCCTTACTTTTAAATGCATCTGCTGATAACTCTACAACATAATCAATCAGTATTTTTCTTGTAATTGTTGTACATGGCTGGTACATTTAGATGGCTAAAATGTAGACATTGATCCATGTTTAATGGCTGTAATCATCCTTTGCATTAATATATCAGCCATTTAAATGTAAGAAACAAACAGTCTTTTTATTTTCCTGAACTTTGTCTCAGTTTAATGTAACTTCTTCAGAGATGTAGCACCTCACTGTTGTTCATTTTCTGAAGCTGTGATTCAGAGAAAATTCACAGATTTTACCTCACAATATATTTACTAAAACCACCTCTTGAAAAGGTATTTAGATAGCATCATTATTTATTTTTGTTGTATTTGTATGTGTTCTGAGCTGATCCTTAGCATTGCCAGTTCATAGCATAGCCAAATTACACCACAGGTATTAGAAGCTGCAGTAACTGTCTTTTCTAGTTATAAAGTAATTATAAAACATTATTGCATGTTACTGTTGAAAGCATTTTTTAAAATCATGTGTTGGGCATAAAAGCTTAGAGATTTTTGATGTTTATTGCTGCAAAGTTTCTCAAACTGTCTCTTTGCAACCATCTGAAAAATGCAAAGAAACTTGGTGTACATATATGTCAAAGCAGCAAATTAAACAGTGTAGAAGGAAAACTGCCACTTTTTATTAAGCAAAATATATCTGGAAAAAAAAAGAAACAAGAAAGAAACAAGCTGGTGGACACAAATACACAAGCTTCTTTATAAACCTTGTCTCCTGCATCTGTGGGCCACCATGATTCCAATGATGCACTTAGCTCACAGTGTCCAGTGGCTTTGTTGCTCAGGTAGCCTGTCAGAGAAAATTACTTACCTTCAGTAAATATAATTTCTTGTGCAAAGTCAAGGAGTTTTTTAGTGATTGTCAAGGTTCTAGACCTAGAGACAACACAAACCTAGGACTCAATGTGCAAGCCATTATCTTCCTTCTAACGTGATGTTTCAGGTGAGTGAGTGATTTATACCACCCCAATCTCTAGTCTTGGTGATTGGTTTCAATAGACTGAGGGAAAAAATATGCCAAATATACTGAAGTTTGGATTCTGAATCTCAACCAAATCATTGCTGGTATGACCCCCAAAATCAGCAATGTAATTAGATTTATTCAACTGTTGATAACTGATATCTACCAAGACAGCATTTGACATTTCTTTTCTGCCTTCAAAACCTCAATAATTTCCTTCTGGAACAGAGAAGATATTAAATAAAAAGCCCTGTACTGACTCTTCTGTTGCAACATAGATGAGATGGAATAGAAAAAAATCCCCCCCCCCCCCTTTTTTTTTACTAAAGTGTCTGAGTATTATCTTGGGGAACTGATAAATATCTGAATCTGCTGTGTAATAGCAGAGTAAAATTTAAGAGTAATAAACATTTAACCATGTCCTTGTCTTTAAAGTCATTGGGACTGTTACAACCCACCACTGAAGGTGGGGTAACCGAGGTTCTTGTTAATAGATTCCTTGGGGCAGATTGGAGTTAAACGACAATGAATGAATGATAGATAGATAGATAGATAGATAGATAGATAGATAGATAGATAGATAGATAGATAGACAGATAGATAGACAGACAGATAGATAGACAGACAGATAGACGGACAGACAGATAGATAGACGGACGGATAGATGGCAGGTTTATTTTAGAACAATTTGGTTGCAATGGAAAGGAGGTATGTAGGTGTTTAGGTTGTTGTCTATAGAAATGCAATAATATAAAAGTATAAAGGTACCACGTTATAAGGAAAAGAAAAAAAGAAAGGATAACAGTAACTGGCAGAGAGGAAAGATATCACCACCTGTGGATCCAGCAAGGAGACTTGATTGTTGCGGTTTTGATGTCCATTGATTGAGGTGACTGTCACAGTCTTGATCCATGGGGGCAGGTGAAGCCCACAAAACACAGAGTTCAATGGGTTAATGTACATTCAGGTTCAGGTAGGAACGCCCAGATACCTCCCCTGGGAGGAGCTTTACACTGTTGGTTGCAACACTAGATCATGCATGGTCTTCTGGTGGAAGGCCCTAGAAATTAGTTTGGGGATGCTTTGGGAGGTTTTTATGGTTTATGACACCTTCTGAGACATGACAGCTGCCTCCCACAGCAGTTCAGCCAGTTATACCCCATCAGAAGGGATGAAAGTGTGAATCACCTGGGATAGGGGTGAATTTTTACACCTGAGCCAGTTGTGTATAAGAGGAAATTGGCATGATAAAAAAAAAGCATTATTCCACCTGCATAAGATCTGCTTCTTATCAGCTTTTCCCCTTACCTGGGTCAAAACTCAGCTTGTTGCTAACCAAAGGTTGGTTTGTCATGGTCATTCCACAGTGGTGGGTGCTCAGCCCCTCTGCACCTGGGCTGTTCTTATGCAGATCAGACACCCAAACCTCTCCTCCTCCCCTTCCACTGTGGGATGCAAACCTTGGCCTCAGCTTGGCCTGAACAAAGCACAATCTGCTTTTGAAAATGGCTGATTTTTTGAGTCATTACCTTTAACATTTCAGTCTCTTACAACTGTTCAGTTTGCTTTTGAAGCCATTTGGTTCCCCTCAAGAGTGTTCTATTGTTCTGGAGATGCTGTCTTTGTAGTTACTTTGTCAGTCATTCTCAGGTAACTACAGAAATACTGGCAGCAATCAATAAAATAGGGAGACACAGAAGCATCCTCTAATTATTATTCAGCAATCATTCCTTCTCAGCTTCCATAAACTGGGAAGCAAACCTGGCCCCAGACTCTGCACTGCTGTTCCCTCCTAAAAAATTGTATGCAGCATCTTTTCTTCATCACCAGTATATGGCCAAAGTGCCCCATACAGCTTGGGGCTGTATCTTGCAAGTGTGCAGGTTCAAATACTTCATTCTGATATCTCTCCTATTCTGTCTATTCTGAGTATCTATTCTGAGTCAAACAACTCAGCTGTTGTTATTTTCTGGATGTGCTGTATATGTGTGTGTGCATTTGTATTGTGTATTCTAAAAAAAACATCTCTGGAGACAAATGGAGAAATTATATGAAAAGGAAAATCAAAATTACTTTTCCAGGTGCCTGCACAAGTTACAAGTCACCCATATTAATTCATTTGTAGTTTATTTTTAGTTAAACTTCCCCAAAACATTGTAAAGCTTTTTTTTTCTGCAGTACAGTGATTGTATTGGTTTTAATTACATTTTTTCATATTTTTAAAAGACAGCTATTTATATCATGGAAGTATAAATCAGCAAAATAAAACCTCAAGAGTGAAAAGGTCTTTGTGATTCTGTTATATTTCTGTGAGGAGTATTTCAAGCATTAATTACATCAAACAGGAAATTGTTGCATGAACAAATAGGAATGGCTTTGCTGATCCATGGGTTATGTGAATACTTCTATTGGGAATCAGAAGGTTCTTTGACTCTTTATTTTAGACAGATTAAATGGTTCGACAGTTTCTTCATTCTTAATGGTCCATGTAACTGAAGTGAATTAAATAGCCACTATAGTTAAAAATAAAAAGTAACAATGATAAGATCATGATTCAGTGTATGTGTTATAACCTGATGCAGTTCTTCAGCAAAATCACTTCAGAAATCAGGATTAGGTTAGAGAGTGCTTGGCTTGAAATCGTTGGGCTGGGCAGAAGGTAAACTAAGAGCAAGGGACATCTAGCTCTGCCAACCTAAAAGTTCAGTCTAGTGTTAGTTTAGCTTGCTGAAAGAAATGTTTGGGTTTGAGTAGTTTTAAACATTTGAGAGAATTTAATCTAGCAGATGTAAATATTAAAGCAGTCTTCAAATAAAAGTGCAAAAAATCAATTTTATAAATTTTTTTTATTCTGTAGAGCCTAGATTGATTTTTGTCACTCAGTTTCTTTTAATTTAAAAAGGGAAATTAAGAAAATCGGTGCAAACTTGCTTTGTTTGGGGTTGGTTTGCATGTTTCAGGGAAAAAGGACCAAAAAAATTTGTCCACTACTGGTTGTGGAAAACTCACAGCCCCTGTGGTCTCTCTGTGTATTCCAGTGCAACTGTCGTAAAACACCTTCTTCATAACATTCAAATCTTGGATTTTTTCCTTCCATTTTTAGAGACTGATACATGTATGGCTGTGTCTGCCCAAACCACTGACAATGATGTGATGATTTCTTCTCTTCTTTTCTCAGTGCCAGTGCTAAGGCTGCCCCTCTGAACATTAACAAAGTCTCCAACAGCTTACTGAACTTTGGCCGAAAGCTCATTGCTCCAGCTATGGCTTCAGGTGGGGCAGCGGCCAATCCTGCCAGTGGGAGCAGCTTTCCTCCCTCTTCAATGCCCATCAGGAGCACAGCAGAAGCCCCCCAGCACCAGCAGCACCACCAGCAGCACCACCACCACCAGTCACAGCAGCAGAGGATGATGAAGTCCGAAAGCATGCCAGTTCAGCTGGGCAAAGGTAAAGGTGAAACATGTGGCAGTGCCGTGTCAGAGGGAAGTTTTGTTGTACATCTTAAGGGCTGAAGAAAGTATTTTTATTGATTTTTATATCAGCATGTACATATCTGGAGGAAACAGCCAAAAAAATATTTTGTTAGGCAGGATACCTGTGCCAAGTACAACAGAACATTTGCAATGTAATACAGAATTAGATGCTATCTCAAGAGCATACAAATACTATAAGAAGTTTTAAACCTTTAAAAAAATATTAACCAGAAACTGCATCAGACATACCAACAAACTACATTGTTAGCATAAACATGAGCCAATTAATTTTTTTATTTTTTTAAATACAACCTATTTTTAACTGTGTGACTCATTTCATGCATGTTTTATGTTTTTTCAGGTTATTGGCACAAATCCCATGCATAACAATATTAGCTAAATACAAGTGAAGGAAGTAAGGTCAATTCCATAGTATTTCCATAAACAAATTCTTACTCCCTTTAGAATGTGTGAAGCTTATTTAAGAAGTTACTTGAACAATAACATGAATTTGGCTTCTAATAATTTGTGATGACACTCTGCACTTCATTCAGGAAATGGTGCTTCTTTTTCTTGAACCTTTCTTTCTGTATTTCTTGAGGACAGCTTACTCAAACCACAAACTCACAAGCTCAGCTTTGGTAGTTGTTGCCTATACTCTGCCATGCTCAAGGTATGTTACTGCTTTTCATCTTCAGCGAGCCTATGACAGGATGTGCTTTACAACGAGTATGTAGAGCACAACAGTATCTGCTGCTTTTAGCAACTTATCCTAAGTCATTGTTAACGAGTTTGAGGGCTGGTGCTGGTTGCCCTGAACCATTATATAGGATTGCACCATTTTTTTTCACCAGATTTGAAAGTGGAAGAGAAGGGAAATAACACTTTGTAGGTGGAGGTGGTGTGCTTTCTCTTTCCTGTGGCACCCCTATGGTCCAAAGGTAGTCCTTTCATGATGCATCAGATCCCCAGCAGACACTGAGGGAGCAGAAATGAAAAGTACAGCCCTTCTCTTGAAACAGATATAGGCACTTCAGTATGGGCCACTACAGCTGTTTGGCAAAATCCAAATACATAGCTTCTCTCAGAATCATAGAACAATCTCAGAAATTGCTCCAGCAAGGGTTTTACAGTGCAGATGTGAAACTGAAGTGCAGTGAATCTTTGAGGCAAATCCTGTTCACAATAGAAGTAAAATTAGGTAAAGACCAAAATTATTTACACGGTTTTGGAGAGACCTTTTGTTTGCTTTTTTTAAAAAGTTTTCCATAGATCCCGTATCACATTATACTTTTTTCCCATTTCAAGTTGAAAAGTAGTCCTCACATGGTTATTTTCTTTCCCTGCTTAATATAATGAAAGCATACAATTTGAAGCATCTTCTATAATTGGAATCGATTGTAGCTTAATCTTGACCTGGCTGGTCAGGGATGACCCTTTTTATACTTGTATGTGCCAATTAATATGTTGCATCATTAGGAAACACACCTGACACTTTCAATACAAGAATCAGAATAAAAAATTGTAGTTATGTTTGGTCATTGTCATGTACAAGCTGCGCATGTATTTCTCTACCAACAGGAATATGGAGATTTGGTCAAGTTACTAAGAAATTATGATGTAGGGCACAAAGCATTTTCATGGTAAGAGTAAATAAAACATACTGAAATACTTCAGTATGTGCAGCTTCCTCTTACAATATTCTGTCTATCCATATTTGGTACAACCCTTGCAGGAGTAATTTAAGGGCAACAAAATGTCAATATACTTTTTTTTTTAATAGGTTGAGATGACAGTGAGTTTTGGTTTACATATTTTTGCCGTGCTTGTTGTTGCAGACCTGTACAGTTACAAGTATTTTGCCTATAGTTGGATAGAAATTTTAAACTGTGGGAGGTAACTGTGTTTGCAAGTGTCATAATTTATGGAGACACACAAAATGCCAAAGGAAATATAAAGTCTTTTAGAAGCTGCCCAGTGAATTCTGTCTGAAGTAAGTTTAAATGTAGAAATAGTTTAGCAAAATAAAAAAAAAAATCTATTTGCAATGACACTGTGGCAGACAGGCTAAAAAGCCTTTTGAAGCATTATCCATATACCTTTGTAAACAGCTCAGCACCATCTCCATCACACCTTACAGGCAAGAACAAGTCTTTTCAGTTCTGTGGAGAAGGACAGTATCACCCCCTAAAGAAAGAGCTGTACAGCATCTCCAGTGAATGAGGTCACTCCCCACAGCTATGAGAAGCTGCTGGTACTTCTATCCCATGCATTAAGTTTTAGGATTTAGAATATATCCATGCTGTCAGAAGCTCTCATTCCAGTTATGTTTGTGCTGGACTTTTCACATGCCTCTTAAGCTTCTGCACTGGCTTTTTTTTCTGACACTGGATTCTGCTCTAGCTTTTGAGTGTGTTTGGCATAGTTTGGAAATACAAGGCTCCCAAGTTACTAACTAGCTGTCACTCATTGTCTTATGTTCTTGGTCTTCACTGTGTTTTCAGCTCTCCTCGACCTCTTGGAGCTTCGTTATTTAGCTGAGGTAGGGAGAGGTATGGATTTAGGATTTAAATGGATAGATATTTGCACTTCCAGTTGATCTAATACCCACAGATGCCAAGTTGGACAGTATAACAGGCTGAAATGCTGTAAATCTAACAGGCACCAAGGCATAAAAGAATTCATACTGGTTTTGCTCATATTGGTCCTTTTAGGTTTTGAATGCTCAAGCAGTGCTGATAATTTAAATTAATATGTAGAGAGCTATAAGTTTGAAGAGATTAAACTAATTGCTGATCTACCTTTTTTTTAAGTGTGAAGAAGAGCTTGGTAACAAAATATCTTGCAGGACTGGCAAAATAATCCTATCTCAGTTTTAACAGCACTGTTTAGACAGAATTACCACTCACAAACCAGCAGCAGTGACAGGTATCATTTGTGCTGCCATACTCTACATGAGGGATGGTTGGTTTACATAGTCAGTTGTATTTATTTCTTACTCCAAAGTTTTGGTACTTGCTGAAATTATGTAAGAAAAAATGCCTATAACTGAGGCAATGTAAATGGAAAAACAGCAGACTGAAAAAAAAAAAAAAACCAAACCAAAATGTAATTGCAAGCCTGTAATTCTAGATGAGTCTTCAACATTACAAATCACAGTTAAACGAAGTATCCAGACACCTAATTGGAAATTCAGTTCCTCCTAATAATGTATTAATCCCATTCAGCCTGTCCTCAGCACAGAAGAAGATCAGGTATCATTACTGATTACTTATGCAAGGTAGGCTGCTAACAGAAAAGGAATTAAAATAGTCTCTTGATCCTGCACAGCGAAGTAATTCATTGGCACGAAAGTTCAATTCAAATCTTAAATTCAAAATGAAATGTCAGTTGAGTTTGTTTTTTTAAAAGACAAAAATATTAATAAAGAAAATACAGAAAAAACCAGAATTGTTGCCCTTTGTGTTCCACTGGATGTTTGATCACTCAGAAACTGGATACTCTTTGATTTACCAAATGGCAATGTATTGCCAGGAAAAAAAGCCTTTCTCTTTTACTTCCTCCCTGATAGTGCCAGATACAGTTTTTCTTCTAGGTCCTTTCATGATGAAACCCAAAATGCTTTTGATTTTTTGAATCCAGCTTTATCACAAGGACATGTTAGAGGACCAGTTTGAAGATGAAGTTCTGCCAAAGCTGTGATCAGCTATTTAAAGTGATTCCAGGCTGTTTGTTTTTATGAGTTCATACTACTGTGGTGTTTGTTGTAACTGAACAGAATTTCCGCAGTCACCAAATATGCCCTAAACAAATTACCTCCCTATTTTTCTCTAGAAAATGAGTATGCATTTTAAGAAGGATAAAGAAATTGTCCTTACTAATAGCAGAACTGAGTAAAAATTAAGGGAATGGCAGATGCTGGGGTTTTTTCCTTTTTAAAAAACATACACCTATTCTTAGGCAACTATGAAATTTTGTTGGCAATCAGAATGCAAGTGCAGGGCTCCTCAGTACCAGAGAGACATGGAGCTCACGGAACCAAGTCCGGTGGAGGGCTACAAAGATTGGGGGATTGGAGCACCTCCCTTATGGGGAAAGGCTGAGGAAGCTGAAACTGTTTAGCCTGGAGAAGATAGAGAGGGGGACCTTATCAATGTCTGTAAGTATCTGAAGGGAAGGTGTCAAGAGGACGAAGCCAGGCAGGCTCTTGGTGCTGCCAAGTAATAGAAGCAATGAGCAGAAACTGATGCACGGGAAGTTCCATCTGAACACAAGGAGAACTTTACTGTGAGGGTGACAAAACACTGGAACAGATTGCCCAAAGAGGTTGTGGAGTCTTCCTCACTGGGGATATTCAAAAGCCATCTAGACACAATCCTGGGTAATGTGCTCTGGGATGACCTTGCTTGAGCAGGAGGCTTGGACAAGGTAACTTCCAGCAGTCCCTTCCAACCTCAGGCATTCTGTGATGCTCCCGAATAGCAGAACGACACTCTCAGTGCTGAAATACCAGCAACAAAACGGGTTTGATTGTTTGCTTAGGTTCAGATTTTGATCTAAATCAGTCTCTTAAACGCACTGGGGGTTTGCCAGCTATGACGCACTGGTTATCAAACCTTCCTGTCTCCCTTTGCCCGCCCCTACACCGCTCTCTCACGATGTCCTTTCTGTTCCAAGCAGGGTGCTCCGCTCCGGCCGAACGCGCCCAGCTGCGGCTGTGCCCTGGCGGCGCTGCAGCGGCTGGCACACATAAACACTGTGCGCTGTGTGTTCGCAGGCGAGGCGGGCACACTAACGCTGCGTGCTGTGTGTTTGTTCGCAGGAGAGGCGGCGCCCGGCCCGGCGCAGCAGCTGCCGCCGGCGCTCCCCGGTACGGCCCGCGCGGCCGCCGGGCGGCGCTGTTGTGTCGCACAGAGCCGCGGCTGCGCTCGCTGCTCCCGTGTGTGTGTCCGTGTGTCCGTGTCCGTGTGTCCGTCCCTGCGCCGGCACCCGCCGCGCGCCAGCATTCGGCTGCGTTAAGTCTGTGTGTGCCTGCACTTTGTAGCCCATTTCACTCTCTGGCATGGGGGGCGATTCCACCATCAGCATCCCTTTTAGCTGCATTACTTCCCTCTTGTTATGTTTGAGGTGGGTATTTTGAGCCAGGCACCTACTTTAATGCACTTGACTAACGACGAGCTTACATGCCTTAGCTGAAATAAAAGGCGTATGGATTTGTGTGATGAGATGGTTTGAGTGAATTTTAAAAGTGATGTTCCAATTTCACTGTAGGAGGAGAAGGGAAACGAATTGATCTGAAAAGTTTTTTATCAAGGTCATTCTTTTTGCAAATTTTAGTACCCTACATCCTGACTGTGGCAAATAGAGTAATAGATGAGCAGATCTGAATGGTTTTGAATTATATATGGAGCCATACTTCTGTTCTTCTTGGTATCTTTGTCCTTGTTCTCCTTATAACTATGAAAGCTATTCTTTCCCTCTGTAGGGACCAAACATGACAAGTCATCAGTTTTGTATGCTTTTTTTGCATCAGCCTTTGAATTTTTCATACAGTTTAGTAGGGACTTTCAAAGTTCATGGTTCTCCCCATAACTTAATCAAAATTGGTAAGGTCTGACACTCACTTAGCTTTCATTGTAAATCTTCTTCTATCCTGTCATCATCACATTTTACTGTATTATAGGCCCTTATTATTGATCACATTACATTTAAATTTTTCTTCTTCTTTTTAAGACATTGCATGTCTCCATCCTCTGCCCTGCAATACCAACTGGTCTGTCCCTTTTCTCACTACCATTGTAGTTTTCCAAATGGTTTTCAAGCAGAGCATTTGTAACCCTGGGGTTATCCTCAGTATCGTTAGCAACTGGCAAGTAGTGAGCCACTTAGAAGTCGGCACATGGAGGTGATGTTGCTCCTTTTTGCCTCAGAAATTGATATATTTTTAGTGAATGAAATCCTGTGCATCATTACTGTGAACTATTTATGCATTTTAGTGAGCATATATGTATTTTTGAGACCTCCTACACAGCAATGTATTCTGACTACTGCATATGTCAGGGATCCTTAGATATTTATTCTGTGTGTTTCATAAGCATGTATTTGACTTCCATGCTTATGGAGTTTCTTCAGCCTGTTTTATATAGGCATTAGGACATGGTATATGCTCAGAGATGTCCAGAGATTAGAGTTCTCTAATGTTCTTGCAAGGAGGCATAATGTATTTGTCTGAGATTGACAGAATGACCAGATGAAAATGAGAGTTTTGTTTCAGTGATGTTCTCAGGTTGCTGATTAAGCTGCTAAAGATGGAGATAAAGTAGTTTAATTATTAAGTGTAGTTTATTGCATTTTATCATACATTTTGATATACATGGAGGATTAGACTTGTAGGTTTTGATTTTTTTTTTTTGAGGAATAAACCAAAATTAGAAACTCTGTCAAATTACCTTCTTGTGAAGCTGTTGAGTGAGGAGAATGCATCATGCTGCTTATTAAGGAAGATGTATAATCACTAAGACACGTAACAGAGAAGACAAAAATGGCAGTTGTGTCATTCTCCCGAGATCCTGAAATCTCTGCGTTGGTGCTACAGTGTTATTTCCAAAGTTATATGAGGATTGTTAATGCCTCAGAAATCAGTGCACACAAAATACATGTGAAAGACTTCAGAAGCAACATGGTGACTCAGTTAAGTGTTCTTACAGCAGCTTCACTTAAAAGTTGGACTTGATTATTACGGGTCCCTTCCAACTCGGAATATTCTGTGATTTGTTAAACTTCTGTATTGGGAAAATCATAGATGTCTTTTTTTTTTTTTTTTTAAGGAAAACACTTATGATTAGTCTGACTTGTCTTTCAGCTTTCTTATTTACAGTTGTAAAAATGGTGACTCCTATAGAAATTAGAAAAGCCTATTACAATCCAAGAATTCTGCTTTACAACTTGTAACACACTGTAATTATTCATCACTGCTGTTCACGGAGTTGGATTCAGAATAAAAAATTAGTGCTTCCTAATAATAACTTTCCCATATTTTCTTATTCATGCAGAAGAATCAGGTGCATCCTAACCTTTCTTCTTACTCTGGCATAAAACATAGAGGTACAGGATTCTTATCACTTACGGTTTACTGTATCTCTACTTAGTGTCACTGTATCTTGTATTGCTCTTATTTTTCATATTCATTATATACTTTCTAGGCCATGAAACCAGATTGTTCAAAGCTCTTGGTGTTATTTGAGCAAATTCCCTTTTAGGACAGTTTTATTGTGCCATCCACAGAATCTTGTTTGTTTACGCAAGCAATTGCATATTCTGTTTCTCTAAACTGTGGTCCATCTTTTGACATGTAGCTGTTTGCAGCGGCCATGAGGACAGTTCTCAGTGTTTACAATTTCCTATTGTGTTTTGGACATTTTTTTTCCTTATAGCTGAAAGACAATACAGAAAAAAAATCTTTACAGATAATTTTTTTCCATTGTTTTACCAAGATTTATTATTTCATGTGCCTGGGTTCCTCAAATATGTTTGAAGTATCCTTCTCTCAATATTATCGGTGAGTTTTTTATCACATAATATGCTTATTTGCAAGTAGAGTGGGTCAAGTGCAGGTCATGCAGTGAAGAATATGTGAAAAATACGCATTGCTCATATTTTAACTTATTGGTTTTTTAATCTTGATCCTATGTGGAAGATACCCTCTTTTTACTAGATTGGGAAAGAGAGACTGTTTAGTCTGGTCTATACATGATAAATACTTTTCACTGAACTTTACTCTGTGCACCAAATGGATTTTTTTTATGTTTAGCATTTTTATTGGCTGTTCTGACTTAGCTGTGTGAATTGCTTTTATAAATGCTTTATTTGCTAAAATACGTGATTCCATCTGTTCCAAAACTATTTTTAGTTTACCTACTGCAGAACCACACTTCCGTTATAAATTACCACTATGAAATGCTTAAAAAGTCTCCTTCTTACATAAAGGCTACTGTAAGGATAGTGGTGTTGCCAAGTGACATGATTTTATCCTAAAATTAGAAATCTTCTAAAAACTTCCTTGTCACTGAATTATTTCTGCTGTTTGTAGTGCAGTGTTTTCTCCTTTTCCATCTGTAGGATTAGTTACAAAATACATGATTAATGCCTGTTCCATTTCTTTTTAAAATGTGAAGGCAGAAGTTATGTGAGATCTACAACAGCTTCCATCTCCTGCACTTTTAAGGAAGCTGTTCAGACTAAGTGGTAGGCAGTAAGTGACTGGAGGAGAGCTGGGAAGAAACAGAAAAATGCAGTTGAATGAAGTTGGTGGGAAGTAAAGAATATATAATGAAAAAAGTTAGACTAAGGAAGTTGCAGAAGAAGAGGCAATTGGAGGGGCCTGAAGAAGAGGAGGCAGACAGGAAGGTCCACGGAATCATGAGAAGCGCAGGACAAAATATATAGGAGCATCATGGGAGAGGTGATCAGAATAAGGCAACAAAGACTGAAGGCAAAGGTGGGAAGCAGTTTATATGACTATTTTCTTCTAGAAAATGTTGAGAATATTAAACCTAGAACTTTCTTGGGTTTTGTCCTTTTTTGTCCATTTATTCGCATGTGATACGTGTTTTATTCTTTGCTAGTTTAATCTCTTCACATTTAACAGCCATTTTCAAAGAACTTACTTCAAATAAATCTGTGTTTATTCTCTTAAGAAACTATGAATGATTTAGTTGCAGAGGATCATGCTTGATGCTTTAGATGGCATCATGAAAGCACAGAAAAAAAACAAAGGAAAGGAAAAAGGGAGAACATAAACAGACTCACCAGACTACCTGTTAAACAAGAAACTGCAAGTGTTCCTGAGCATTAGTTTTATGTGGTACTTAACTTTTTTCCAGAATGGAAAACTCTAGAATTTCATTGAATCACTCTGGCTTGACTTCATCATACACATGATAGAAAGATATTTTAAAACCAGCACACATCCTAAAGCAAAATTTTCTTAATGAAAATTAATGAAAACTGACATACTGGGGTTTTTTTTTTGTTCTAACAGAAACAAAACTTTAATTTAAATATTTAAAATTACTTTGTGAGCCTCAACTGGAAGAAATGGTCCTTCTCAAAGACTGCCTGACTGCATAGATTGTCATGGTGAACCACCCCAGGCTTCTTCTCAGATGTCATTGCTGTGCCAGTGAACAATGCTAGATTCTTTTTAAAAGCTCCATGAAACAATAACAAGTAACTATTGAGTAGACTTCATCAGAATATCTGCTAGGTGGAGATGGCCTTAAAATTTGAAGCATGAGAACTTATATTCTTTCCCAAACTTAACTTACTTTTTCCTATTGTAGTTCTAAATATTGTCATCTAGATCTTCAGTGTCCAGCCCATTCTTGGAATCTGAAGTTCTTGTTCTTAGCCTTCTTTGCCCAGTTTTAGTGTTTATTTGTTGGGAGAAAAATCTACTTCCATTGTAGTGTTGATGAGATCAGATTTTTTTTTACTATGAGATGGTACTTTGCTTATCATGCCTCACAGGGCGGGAAGGTCCTTGGTCTACGGATATAATAGGGTGTATATACTGAAATTACATTTTTATATATACATAGTGCAGCACATATATATATATGTGTGCTATATAATGTGTGTTTGTATATATATCTATATATATATACACTAAAATTTTTTATTCTTCTCTCATACAAAAATTAAGTTCCATGTGAGAACATCCTTCTGTCTCTCAGTGCATGCTGACACACTTCCACATTTCATTCTGTGTTATCTGTGAATCTTGGTGAATGTTAATTAAGACAAGCACATTTTTACAGGGAAAAGAAACTGCCCACTGATTAACTCTTTTTGTTATTTTATACTTGCTTTACAGGCCAAAGTTCAAAAAACATCAGTTCATCTCCAAGCATAGAGAGCTTGTCTGGAGGACGTGAATTTACAGGATCTCCACCTTTGTCTGCATCCAAAAAGGATTCCTTTTTCAGTACCATCTCCCGGTCTCGTTCACAAAGCAAAACTATGAGCAGAAAAGAGTCGGTGGGTTCTTTTTTAAGCTATTTTAATGTCACACTGCATTACCTGTTAGAGACACTCATTTCTCCCATTCATTGAGCACTAGCACTTGAAACTGTTTCCCTAAGCACACATTAAAGGCCAAAGCAGAAATAAGCTATTTAAACTGTTTCTCTTGAGTGACATCTCCATTATGGCTTCCATCCCATAAGCCTACCTGAAAAGAAACTGTGAAAGTGCCTGTTGCCTCTGAGAAGGAGGGAAGTTCTGTAAGTTTGCTTTCTTAGACTTCTCCTGTAGTCCTGAAGTTAATAAACTGTTCAGTAGGAAGCATGAATGCTCAGCAGATCCAAACATGTCCATCTGTTGTCCCTGAAATTCCTTAATACATCAGAGGTTTCCCAGCTTCTGTAGTCTGCAGTCACAGTTCTATTTCTTGCACAGCTCTGACCTCCCATTTGGTCACAAGAAGCTAGTATTTAAACAGGTTGTTCTCATCCAAGAAAATCAGCTTTTATTATGGGTTTGTGCCAAAAAAATTCTCATCCCAGGAAAGATATTTTAGGAGCACTACTTTGATAAACATTGTATGCCGTGAAACATGAGGATTCCTGTTTATTCTTTATACACATTCCCCATTGTCTCTCTGCTGATTAGAAAACAGTTATGTAGGAGATGTAACAAGTTGTATTTTTTGTAAAGTGAAGGCAAGTGGTTTTCCCCATTCCTTTTTCATAAATGTATGCTCATGGAACTTCCTATTGATTTCATTAAACAGGAATTGCAATAGCCAAGTTTCTATATTACAGCGTTCTTCAGGTGTTCAGAGCTAAATATTACAGAGAAATTTAACCTGAATATCTCAGCATTTTTTTACTTTAAACAGCAGAATCTTTATTAATAGTCACATCATGTCTTCAATTGGATATTCAAAATATTCTAACGAAATGCACAACTTTGGGCAACTTTGTTCAGTTTTTGTTCACTGGATGAGAATATTTAATTCTTGTTCCAAATTCCTAATGTTGCCTAAAGACAAGTTGTGGTTAGTCAGCACGAAGCTGTAATTTTGGTTTGTGACCATTTAAAACATGTTGAATTTCATTTAAAGCTAAAACAACAACTTACTTTCTCTCTGCTTGTCCTCCTAAGTTGAAAAAAATAAATGTTCCAGTATTGAACTTTTCTTTTTAAGTGGGTTAGCAAGATCTATATTCAGCTTTTGTTTGCAACTCTTATCCAGGCCAGAACTTGAGGGTTTTGCACCATTAGAGTTTTAGAATAATTTCTTGGTTCTCTAACAGGGGACAGGAAAATTTGCCATTACAATATTCATACTCAATTAAAATCCATTAATGATTAACATGTTTATCAGGTAAATAATTTCCAAAAATTGGAATCTTATATGAATGTTTTCATCCAGAACTTGAGGCAAAAATATATTCATTGGAACAGATTTGTTGTCCTTACGATAATTTTCAGTGTATTGGTAATCATGATAAACAAAGCAGGGCATAAATTTTCAAAAGAATTCTTTGAACTGTGATATGTAATTTATATTGTAGTATTTTATGATTAAACAGCTAGGAAAGGGTTTTAGGCTACCAAAATCTATTTCCTTGTGTTCAGTTTTTGACTGACCTTTATTATAGGAAAATGGAATTTGTAGCAGATCCAAGAGGAAAAGGTTTATTTACATCTCTTCTCTTTTGCTCAAGACAATGTTTGGTTTTTGTTTTCCTGTAAATTTCATGATACCTTGTTTTCCATGTAGGGTAGAAAACCCCAAAGTGTTCTTCCTGAAGTTCCAAAATAGTTGAATCAGAACTCTCCAGGCTTTCAGCTTCATTTACAGCTGTTTTGGAGGCAGAATGCTTGAAAACATAATGGATTCACACCTTTGTTTTATTTATCAAACTGAACAGGTTTACATTTTTAATCTAATAATTATACAGATTATGTCGTGAACTATTGGGAAAATTACCTTTGTTGGAATATGTCCATGCATCAATCTCTTTAGAATAAGATGATTTTAAATCAGTTATTCTTGGTGCAACAGGTCAAAGAGGATCCATTTTCTCTTTATACTTGTGTTTCTAATTAATGCCCTTCCTAAGCAAAGTAAAAATGGAATACATACATAAAAATACATCCTTCAACATTGAGTTTTAAAAAGTGACTTTCACAGACCAGAGGGCATTACTGTAACAGTGTCATGGGATGAAAAGGAACATCATTGTCACAGATCACTCCTGAAGTAATATCCAGTGCTGGGCTCCCCAGTACAGAAGAGACATGGACAGACTTGAAAAAGTCCAGCAAAGGGCCATAAAGTTGATGAAGGGACTGGAGTGTCTCTCCTACGAGGAAAGGCTGAGAGAGCTGCAAATGTTCAACTTAGAAAAGAGAAGGCTCAGAAGAGATCTCATCCATGTGTATAAATACCAGAATGGAGGGTGCAGAGAGGACAGAGCCTGGCTCTCAGTGGTGCCCTGTGACGGGGCCAGAGGCAGTGGGCGCAAACTGAAATACAGGAACATCAGGAAACTTCTTTTCACTCTGAGAGTTACTGGGCACTGGCATAGGTTGCCCTGGCATGTTGTAGATTCTCCATCCATGGAGATACTCAGAAGCCCCCTGGCCACAGTCCTGGGCAGCCACCCATGTTACATCACCCTTCTTGAGCAGAGAGCTGGGCCAAATGAGCTTCTGAGGACCCTTCCAACTTCAGCCATTCTGGGATTCTGTGAGAGGATAACCTGGAATGTGACGTCTGAATTCTTTCTTTTTCTAAAGCCAGTCCAACACTTTGAACTTCCTCTCTGAGAGCTGTGATCAAAATTGATACTTAACTTGATTCATTGCCTTCAGGAATAGGGTGTGACCATTTCTCATACTTACGACATTTGAGTTATATTTATTCTTCTACATATTTTTTTCCCCTCAAGTACAAAGATCAGTGGAGTGATTTTTTTACTTCTGTTGTTAGAAACAGATGTCCCCTCTTGTATTTAGTTAAGGAAATGAATCTACAGCCTCAGGGCTGAATGCACAATATCAGATCATGTTTTGGCAGCCCATGGCATCCTGATATTTCTCATGGTACTGTTGAGTGCCACTCAGCTGTAAGTTAATGTGAGGTCCACCAAATGGTTTTGAAAGTCTGTTTTGTGCTCAGCATTGAGGTGTCTCCCTACCCCTTTGTATCCTTTATTGCTTTCTGACAGGAATAACTTAAGTTGAAGTTTATGGAACTGTCTTCCCATAAACAAACACAGGAATTTTTAATCTGTAATGCACTCTGGTGCCCTTTATCTTCTGGCTGGGTCAGGCTTGCTGGAATAAAGTCCTAGAACATATCCTTTTGTAGCTTGCTTTTACTGCCCTCTCCTTCTCAGCGGAGTTGAGAAATGGGGTGCATTTGTGGTCCATTTATTTCTCATTATGTTTCATTCATGTCTCCATCAACCATTAAAGACAGTCTACCCCTCTTTTTAACAAATAGCAAAGCTGCTTAGATGTTGATTCTGGCAAATATGGTTGGTTGGTCCCAGTTTCTGGCTGAATATTCTGCAAATAGCTTTCAGGCATAGCGATGTGCCAGAGAGGAAACTTTTGAGCCAAACAATATAAACATCTTTAAAACTTTAATTAAAAAAAAATGCACAGGAAAAGATGGGTTTGCTGAAAAGAAAGGTTTGATTTGGAGAAACTGTATTTTTATAAATAAATTTCTACATAAAAGGTTTCAAGTTAAGTAAAATCAAATTATCCATTTGGAAAATACACTAGTTAAAGAACTCCCAACACAGAAATATTTCTAAGGAAAATCTGGAGCAGTTTATTTTCTTTACTAAAATAATTGACAAACATGGTCAATCAGAATCCTTATTTCTTAGCAAAAATATCCTGAACAAAAGTGTCATGCATCACACTGGTTTTGATTTCACAGACTTTTTAATTAAATCAAATTTGACAACATATGCTATTGTCCCCACAAGCATGTATAAACAACTGTTACTGTCTGTGATTTACATATCTAGTCTGACTGATTTGGAGTTAGTTATGAGTACCCCCACAGGTTAGAAAATTAACGTGTGCCATTATTTTCAGTTAAATAGGCAACTGCTCTACTGATTTAGGAACCTAATTTTAAGCATACCAACTTGACAGTTCTGCTCAAGGAGAAGTGGTATACAAAAGACAAAGAGGTAGTAAAATAAATACTAGACAACCACATAAAAAATTATGCATGCAAAAATTCCTTTGAAAAAGAGCATGCGTTTTGTACATGGTACACTTCTTGGAGTCATTTTTTATTCCCATATATCTTTTCCCTGATTGTTATTTTTAAAATATCTTTCAAATGTTTTAAGCAAAATTCTTGTCAGTTCATATTTAACAATGTCAAACATTTATTTGGAAATACAAATGAAATGATGAAATGTCCTTTTTTCGTTAGACATCGTAAAATGTGCCCAGAATAAGTTAGTGTCTGTGTACAGCAGCCAATTCCTTCATCAGTATGTGGGATTTGTTAGGCCTAAAGTGAAAGACCTTGATTATTCTCAATGCCAATAAGTTTAACATACTTTAATGCCTTAATGTTTAACTGCAGTTAGTACTGGAGGATATATGCTTTGCTTATTCTGATGGTGTAGGACAATTCGGACACCTGAGAGGTGCAATTTAGTCAATACTTCAGTGCTATTAAATTTCAGGTCACATGAACAGACTTTGTAGAAAAACCTCTGAGATATTTTAGAAGTGTGATTCTATTCTTGGTTGCCTTCCTTAGGTTCACATGACATCCTGTACCTCAAATGAAAGAGCTGAAAGCAGTACAAGAAAAAATAAGTTGCCTTTTATAGTTCTTATTAGAAATACTTGCAAGTTTCTTATAATTTAGTAAAACGACAGCTGTATGCATGAGTGGCAGCTTTGAATCCTAAAGCTCCTTATCTTTTTTGGAGTGATTCATTTCGGGGAAAAGAAACTGTACTGTGATAAAAACAGGAAGTTAATTGCTTAGGAAAAAAAAAGATGAATAAAACTCCAAGTGGATCTGCAGTGCTTTTTCTGTCATATTACGAGCAATAAACATGTATACAGAGCAGATCTGTGGGGCCATTTGGAAGATTTTAAAAATGTCAGTGTAAACTGTTGTATTTCTCTGGTACAAAAGATTCAGATACCTGCAGCTGAATAGTGCTTGCCAGTAACTTCCGCACAGAAGCAGATTAGAAGTCAGTAAGAATTTTAAAAATTATTGGGCAGCCCTACAAAACTGTCAGGAATAATTTAAAAATTACCAAAATCATGAACTAACGAGACCATCAGCAATGTTTACAAAAGGATCAAAGTGACTCAGGAGACAAGAAGTGTTATGCTTCACTTCACAGCAAACATGTTACCAGCAGCAGGTACAGGACTTGCTCTGTGCATCTTCTTTCCATACATTAATCATGAAGTTAATGTTTCAGCATCCCAGTCTCAAAGAAAAACATACCTGAGGATCTCTGTTGGTAGTTTGAGCTACCCCTTTTTCCTTTTCAGTAGAAATCTCATCTCTTTATCACACTCTTCTAAGATAACACCACAAAATTACTATCTATTTCTGAGAGATCTGCACTGAACTCTCAACTAAGAAATGGATGGGGGTGAGAATCATCTCTCTAAATCAGACTATTGTTTTTCTTGGGAGTTTTTGAGTGAAGAAGGTTTCTGTGTTTGTAAGATTTTTTTTCCCACTGAAATAGATTGTGGTATGGTTTAATAGCTTGATTCTTATTTTTAACTGTGTTTTATTAAATGAAACAATTTCCTATAAAAACGCCAAGATTTGTACTTCTGTTATTTTAATAATGTCATATAAATAGTGTATATTTACAGCCCCTTCATAATCATTATACTTCGATTTTACCCTCCTTAAACTCTGAACAATGTAATCAGAGATTCTAAAACCCCTAGATAAATGATCCTGCTCTGGTCTACATCCTCAGTCATGTTAGGAATCATAAAAAAGGTCAAACATCCAGCCTGACCAGGGGAAGATTTAGTGACACTAT
>JAOXXN010000420.1:50580-67813 GCA_026770055.1 Myrmophylax atrothorax
GATTTACTGATACTATTTTTCAACTGATGCTTCAAAAGAATTTAAATGAGTATGAGTTTAACGAAGGATGTACTTTGAGAGGCCTATGTGTAATTTGAACTGTGTGTGTATTAAAAAGCTTATTCAGGTAGAAAAATCAAGAAGCATAATTATGTAAGTACACCACACCTATTCAACCCTGTGAACGAGATTCAACCAAATACTTTACCAATATAATATTGATGCGTGGAGCATGAATTTTATTCATTGCAGAATGTTTATGTATTGATCATTCCATATCCATACCCATATGCATTCAAAAATACTTCTCACATTTTTTTCAGAGAGCTCAAAAATCATAAAATGGTGAGTTTATTTCCCCGGCTCGCATTTCTCTTACATTTGCCACAGTGGGCTTATGCAGTCCTAAAGGCCAGCAATGTGTGTACCAGATGGGCAGAAAGCCTGTCGGAAGTGATAATGAAATGTAATGGAGAAAATGGCATTCTTGTTTGCCTCTGTGTTTATTTATAACTATTTCCAAAATACTTGCAGTCATATCATCTAAAATAATGTATCAGTTTTATTACTTATGAAGAAATATTCCAATATTCTTAAGTCAAAAAATCTCAACACCAGCACCGAGAGAAACCTTTTATCAGCATTTCTGTTAAAAGGGATAATTTTTAGTACCCTACATCTCTTTCTGTTCTCACCTGTTCCCTTAAAAAGTGAATTACTGCCTATTTTCTCAGTTGTTCAGTGCCTACCTATCTACAATCACTTATGCACAGCTTTTTGCATTGCATGGATTTTGCAGATTTTTATTATTTTCATTGTTAAACTGTCTCTTGGCAGTCCCACAGTGTAGTGCCAGCGGTGGACTTGTGCAGGCATTAGGCAGATAAGTCTTCCACATCTTGTGCCTGCTTGCAGAAGAGATTTCTTTCCATCCCTGCTTTCTTTGTCTCCAGACAGGAGCTTTCTTCATTAGTCATACTTATCCTTCCCCATCTTCCTGCTAAGGAAAAATTGTCTGAGCATAGAAGTCATGTATTTTTAAGAGAGAAATGCACCCAGGTTAGATGAAAACAAGTCCTGCTTGTGCTCCAGTAGTACAGTTGCTGGTTACTAGCTCTGCAGCAGTGAGGCTGGTGCCACCTGGAAGCTGTTCCAATAATAGGTTTGACAGTGGGAGCTGCTTTGGAAAATTTCCAAGATCGTAGTCCTTTGCCACTGATATCTCCAGGCAAGGTGGGAGGTGGCAAACTAAGCTAATTCCAACAGCACAACACTGGCAAATTGACTTTGAACTGTTTAAGATGGAAATTCAACAGCAGGATCTGGTGTTTAGAAGCTGTTAGCCTGAGTTTCAGCTATTTTCAGGATTTTAATTGAAACGAAATGTATGTGTCATGGGCTAAGATCCTCTGAGGCACCATCTTTCATTTTCTTCCAAATGTCTATATATTTTTAGCTTTAGGAGACAATAAATCAAATAAATGGATAATCATACATCAGTACAATAAAACAGATATTTTGCCTCAAAGTCACTGATCTTAGCAGAGTTTATAAATAACTATGGAGTATAAATAAATATTGTATTTTTATAAATTTAAAATAAGCATATAAACTAGGGAGCAAGGAAGAGAAACGGAGTTATTCTAGTTTGGAAGACAATGAGAAATAGTTGATCACAAATTCTTGTTTTTTATTTTTCAGAAAAGCTACAGATACATGATGCTAAAAAATACACGTGTATGTATTTCATCCATCTTCAAATTTAAAGAGAGTGTGAAAACCATAATTTTTCTTGCATTAAGATGGTGTCTCCTCAAAAATGCTAACTTTAGTGTGTTAGAAATTTGGCTGTTGGAAGAGAGTTCCTGGGTCACTGGTTGTTCTGCATCTGAGTTGCAGCCCCTTTCAGTTTTGTTGGTGCTTGTTTTCTGTCTTGAGAAGGGATGTTAACTACAGAAAGGCTGAAATTCTTATTCATTTAATCCCTTACTAATAATCTGTTGGTTCTGTTTATATGTGCATAGCTTTGACAAACATCATGAGATTCCATCCCTCACTGTGTTGTTACTGAAAGCATACAGAGGAAATAAAGATTGTGCTAATGCCTAAAAATATGTGCCTTTGCAGGTGAATGCCTTCTAGCATTTTAATTTATTGCCAAATTTGTCTTGGTCTCATCCTAACTGAACATTTTTATCTGTATTATAAAATTCCTTTCTTGTCTGTGATACTTGTTTTCAATCACAGCCCTCTGAAGATTTTTTTTTATTTTTTTTTAGCGTTGGTCCATAACCTGATTTAGCCTGGCTCCTAGGAGTGGGTATTCTGTTGATCTTTCTTTCACTTTTAATTTTATTTTCATATTCTTTCTCAGTCCCATTTCCCCCCACCCCTTTCAGGGGGTTGTCACAGACATATGTTCACTAAAGAGTCCACAGTGGCAGTTCTGTTTCAGGTTTTAAAACAGATAGTTGCTCTTCTGAATTTCCTTCTTTGAGCAGAAGAGGATGCATTGTACCCTGAAATGTCTTGACTTTGGCAGCACTACATTTGGAACCCAGACTTCCAGGATTATCTTTGTGTAATTCATTTGTGCTTACTGTGATGTCCTCTGATGCATTTTGAGATATACAGCACTACCAGAGAGCAAAATCAGAAAGCAACAGGTCAAAGTAATGATAAGACAGTGGAGAAAAAAAGATTAATTAAACAAAAGTATGCTTCTGTAGGTTTTGTATTCCCCTTATCCTTATTTAAGGTGAACTGCATCCCAATTTCCTTATTAATCTGACAGAGAACCTGTTCATGCTGTTAAAGATTCTAATTTAGAAAAGTACTGCCATAAGTATGTAACTATCAGTAAGTATAAAGTCTGAGCAACTATGTCTACTAGCCCTACACAGTGAAATTAAGAGAAACTTTGAAGAATAGAAAAGAAAAAAGGGAAGAAAGTACCTAGTTAAGCTACCTCATACCATCATGGTAAAGCAGTCTGAGCTAAAATGGTGTAAAAACAACATGAACAAGAGTTCAAATAGTATAAAATAAAAACATGGCTCCCATTTACGGTGTATGCAGTTGAAAGGAAAAAAAATATATGTTTTTGTACGATTTATTTGAAAGTACTGTGCTTAAAATATTTAGCACTGATGAGGGAATATTCAAAACAATAAAAAACAGGCATTTTTTATGAAGAACACAAAACGTGAGTAAGATATATTTGGAAATATATTAAGCATGGGGATACTTCAGGTAGCACAGGGACATAGAAATATTGGCAGGTACTGGTTCAGCACAGGAGATCAATACATAACCTCTACTTCTGGAGGAATTAGTATCTGAAGGCAGTGTCTGAACTTTTTTATGTCCTCCCTGGGTAGTGTGTTAATATCTGAAATAATTCCATTTTGTGCAAAAATTTCACAAGTACCAAAATTCTCGGTATAAAAGTGACAATATACATTCTACCCCGACTCTGATGTGCTCAGTGAACTTTCATCTAATCATTTCATAGGCCCTTCCACAAAGAAGAAACTTTCTCTAAACATGTGCGAAGCAAATGCCTTATGAAAATATTAAAAATTCCACCTTTCCATCGACAACAGTTTGGCTTCATGCTGAAGCAATGTCTAGAAGACTGACTAATATAGCCATATTGTTTCCATGTCCCTCCCATATGTGTGTCTCCAGCCATCTGTTGTCTATTGGCTTACACTGTGAAGTCCTTCAGAGAAGCAGGATTTTTCTTTATGTTTGTACAGCACCCAGCAGAGCAAGTCCTCGGTCCTGATAAGAGACCATGAGTGATACAGTTAAATAATAAATAAGTTAAATTAGTAAATAAATTAAAAGTTTGGGTTAAGTTCCATTGTATGTAATTCATTGCTCAGAAACAGTGGTTTCTGGTTTAAATGTCACCATATGCTGCAGACTATTCTGTGGCTGGCATAGAACATAAAAAAATTATGGGGGTGTCAACCAACATTCAGCTGTCAGAGATTCAAGATTATAAAGCTAAATCTTGTATTTAATTCTTAGATTAGAAAATGAAATAAATTCTCACAAAATGGCAACAGTAACCACTGCTTTTTAATCAAGGGAAATTTGCATAAAATTAAATGAAAAAGCAGTTTATGCCATACATCTGAATCTTCTTTGACAGGTAAAATGCTTCCAACATCCAAAAGGTATACTCTGTAATTTATGAATAAGAACTTAAGAACTGGTAAGACTCTTAGCAAGGCCCTGACTCCAGGATTTCTGTGTATATGTCATTTTTCCCATTATTTTCCTCTAAATGTTTTGATGCTTACCCAGATTATTTTCTAATTTGCCCTGCCAATTTGCCGAGAGTTCAGGGGATGTTTCCTTAGTGCTCTTACTGTGAATGCTGTAAGAACTGAAAAAACCAAAACACCTCTAATTCCAGACATCCCTGATCTGCAAATCTGTGTAGTCTGGAAGAGTATTCTGGGTGGTAGATGTTTGTGTCATGACATTCTTTTTTCACTACACTTCATCCAATCCATCACTGACCCACATCAGACAAGACGCCAGAAAAACTGGGCTGTTCTGCCAACACAGTTCTGTAACTTTTCCTCTTATGTTCTAAATTGCAGCATTATTGCTTAAACACCTTAAATACCTTTAAATATTATTCTCTCTGAAAATATTTTTTTTCCACTACACTTAACACTTGGTAGTGCTGCCAAGTTAGTTCCTATTCAGGATTCAGATTTAAAATAAATGGAGTTTTGCCATTCTGAGCATTCATGAATGAAGTGCTTGGACATACATTGTTGTAAGCCTTTGACAACAAAGTTTACTCTTCCTTAAGTTTTCTACATGGGTAAAACAGACAAAAGTAGAATTTTTCTTTCATTTCCTGAGCAGAAAGTCTGAAAACTGAATGCTATTGTGAAAGACGTTACAGTCCTGATTTTCTGGGTCCATATTCCCTGTTTTCCATACTTCTCTGTTAAGCTACATGTCATGTGTTTGGGAGAAAAATTGTTTAACTTGATAAAAACCATTTTGAGAAGGAGTGGTTTCTTCTAAAACTGTATTTCTTCAGAGCTTCACTTGTGTAGGATACCAAATTCCAGTGCCCTTACCCGTGTCCACACACCTTATTGCAGCTTGTAAAGCGATGAGCTGTAAAAGGATCAGATTACAGTGTCAAAACTATAAAACTTTGTGTAATCTGTTCATGAAAGTGCTGACCACTTTCAGTTATTCACAGCTGTTTTTCTGAAACAGTAAAATTTACTGAAAAACGAGGCATGGTAGAGGCATCACTGATCTCATTATGAGCTCAGGAGAGAAGGAAGGATATAAAAAATTTATTTCCATAGCTGTCTTTGTAAAGGTGAGAAGATAGATTAAAGGAAAGGTAATAAAAAGGGGAGAACAAGTTTTGGACAAATGAAGAGTACCAGAACCGTATAGACTAGGGGGAAAAATAGCAAAGAAGTGGCAAATAATTAATCACAAAAGGAATTAGTTTTCATGGCAAAAGGAAAAAGGAAATGTAACAATGCAAGCAAAGTTCTGGATGTGGATAAGAAGACAAATATGAGAAACATAAATATAAGTCAAGTTTTTTGCAGATTCAGTCTTGCCAAAACCAGGAAGATAATTGGAGATGTGTATATGGAGGCACTCTAAAATAGAGTGTTGCGACATAAATTCTAGCCTGCTTTATATTGTTAGTGAAATGTAAATCAATGTGGCATCAAAAATAAACCACTTTCTTTTCATTCTTGTGTTCAGTTCAAGATGTTATTGTTTATCTGTAAGGCTCTACATCATCTGCAAGGCTGAAGGTGTGGAAAAGTATTTTGAGAACCCTGGGACTGGATTTTCAGAGGGTATTGGTTTTCAATTTGCGGATCTTGGTCTCCCATGTCTGATGCAGTGAATCCTTTGGTTGATTTGCTGCTTGATTTGTTTTTCTTCCTCATAATGTAATGCAGCTCCCAATACTAGAAAATACTGAGCTTATATACTTTATAGAACATTTTTGGTAAGCTGACACTGACTTTTTTATTTTGGCTCATTACTGTGTTTTGTGGTGACCTGTTTAACTTTTGAGAGCTGTGCCTGAAATGAGTTGGACTCAGTTTACGTGTTTCTGGTGCTGTTTGTGTCAGATCAGCTGAAAGGTCAGTTTCTCAAGGGAGAGACACTGTACTGGTTTTCTCTTGACTTACACTCAGCCTTTCAAAGAATTTATAAGTCTCTGTTGATGCATAAGAGAGATCAAATCAGCACTGCTATTTGTACACAAAATAAAAAAGAATTTGACTTTAGAATACTGAAAAAAATTTCTTTTTTCTGAGGGGCTTTGTGATTTTTCTGCTTACCTTTACAGAACTATTTTAGAAAGGTACTATGAAAAGATTAGTCTTAGAATGATGATTAGAAGAGACTTCTGTCAGTAACCTCTTCCAGTTCTACACTGCTCTTCTAAAGAAGAATGTTTTCCTGGTGACCAATTTGAACCTTCTGAGGGGGAGTTTTGGGCCACAATTACTTCTGTATCATCTGGGAAGAGCTTGATTGCCTCATCTTTGTCACTCCATGTAGTTGCAGGCTCCCAGTAGATCTCCTCTGGGCATTTCTTCACCAAAATAAACAAGCCCAGCTCCCTCAGCCTGTCCTCTAGACCTATAGCCTTCATAATAGCCCTGCACTGAAACCTCTCCAGTTTCTCAATGTCCTTCTTGAACTGCAGGCCAAAAGCATTATTAAAGGTGAGGACTCATGAGCATAAAGTAGAGGGGAGTAATGACTTCCCTGGATCTACTGACCACAGTCCTCATAATGTGGCCTGGTGCAACTGTTTACATTATTCATGATAAGAGAACTTTATTGGTTTATAAACAGCTCAACAGCTGCTGTAGCCTCCATAAACCATTTCAGCAGAACTGAAACAGCAAGTTCCTTCCCTGTCTGCACTGGTGCATTGGGGGTTCTTCTCAGGTGCAGAATTTTGCACTTACTGAAATTTCTGAAACAGAAACAGGTTTCACTTGCCTAGGCTTCCAGTGTCTCCTGGTCTTTGTGAGTTGAGGTTCTACCAGTCAGCACAGCAACCATATCTCCCAGTTTTGCGTCATCTAAAAATCTACTGAGTATACATTCTATCTCCTTATATGGGCTATTGGTGAAGATACTGAACAGTATCTTCATAGCACTCCATTTGTTACTGTGCACACCAACTGGACATCAAGATATCAATTGTGTTCTTCAAGCTTGGGGTTCTGAACAGTTTTCAGCCTACATACAATCCTTTCATTCAGCCCATACTTCATCATATAATAAATGATGATGCTTTTGGAAATAAGTATCAAAAGCCTAACTAAAGTAAAAATACATTGCATTCACTTCTCTCTTTCATCTGCATGCCCAGTCATTTCATCATAGCAGGCAACCAGCTTGGTCAAGCATGACTTGCTCTTGCTAAATCCTTGTTGACTTTTCTTGATTATTCTTATTATTATTATTATTCTTGTCCTTTTCATGTTGAAAATTGATTCCAAGAGGACATACTCCACGATTTTTCCAAGGACTAAGGTGAGGCCAACCATTGTATAGTTCCTTAGATACTCCTCCTCACACTTATTTAATATGTATGTAAAATTAACCTTTCTGCAGTCATCAAGGATGTTCTGTAATATCAGTGATTTTTCACAATAGCTGAACGTGTTGCAATCACATGGTCAGGTTTTTCAGCACCCACAGTGCTATCCCATGTGGTCCCATCTATTTGATTGCATACTGTTTCTTCAGGTATGTATGCCCCTCTCCTCATGCCCCCCTGACCAGCCATTCCTCTCCTTCCCAAATTGTACATGCAGGGCTCTGGGAACAGAGATGGCCTAAAAAGTGAGAAGCTAAAACTTTATGGAATGCTGCAACCTTTTCTGTATCATGTTGTTGTCTTATCTCCCCTAGTAAGCAACAGGGCTACATTTTCTTTGATTCTCCTTTTGCTGTTCTGCATACTTATAAAATTCCTTCTCATTACTTACCCTTTAATGTCCCCCAGTAATTTTAGCTCCAGCTGGGTTTTGTCCTTCCTAGTTTTGTTCATGTGCCCAAACAATGATTGTGTCATTTGTTTCCTGTCATTGTTTACCACACATGTGCTCTCCATTTCCACCATTTCCATCTCCATATGTGCTTTTCCCATTTTAGTTCATTAAAAAGCACCTTACTCAGCCAAGCTGGCCTTCCACATACCTTGTCTGTATGTGGTGCTTCCTCATGTATTTCTGGGTTAGGTCCCTGTTCTGTGACAAAGTTCTCCCTGCTAGATTAGTAAGTCCATTCACAAAGATTCTTCCCTCTCTTTGCCAGGTACACCTGTTCTCTAAGATGTCTGTCCTCATCAAAGTGGTGCCACAAGCAAAATAGTTGAAGCCCAGCTAATGCCACCAGATACATAACCATGTGCGGTCTCCGAGATATATCTTCTGCCATCCAGGTTTCTCCCTTTTGCCATACGATTGAAGAGAAACAACACTAGGGTTCCTGTCCCCTTCACCATTAGGTGACCCCTAACAGTCTTTCACAACACCACAAACTGAGGCTCCATGTAAGCAAGAAACCTCTCTAGTTGATGAGTCAGGGTGGAAGAGGGTCACCAGCCACTCACCGTCACTCATCACTTTTTCTTGGTAGTGCTCTGATAGTCTTCCTCTGAGGAAGCTTATTCTTCCCCTCTGCACCACTGGTCAGCCTTTCTGCTGCCAGAAATCCCAGGCTTCCAGTTTCCTCCCTCTCTGAAGTGCATGTCTTCCTCCCACTGTGTCTTGCATCAGTTGCACCTTCCCTGTCTGTTGCATGAGGTTTTACACCTTGAAAGATCTTGTCAATCACCTGTTAATAACCCCTGATGCAATAAAACACACCTGCCTCTTCTCACAACTCCTCACCTGCTGCTGTGTCAACTGCAACAGAGCAAATTCCCCTTCAGGGAGGTGACCCTCAGGATCCTCTGCAGAGGTTCCCACAGCACTGCCGGTGACAGCAGAGGCAGGGGTTATGCCTTGTACCAAGTCATCACCATTTCAGTGTTGTCATCTTGTGCAAAAAGCCCTGGCTGTCTCATGCACCAAGTGCCAAGTTCACTGTCGTGTTTATTTGTACGTCCCACTGGCAGTGCTCCTTGGTGCCCTTCCTGAGGGTGCCAGGTAAGTCAGGAACCCCACCTGTGTGCACTCAGCCTGGTGCAAGATTTCCCACTTGGCGGGAGACTTCCTGCACTGTGTGTGAGTCCGCGACCCCAGTACCCTCCTTTGTGAATGTTAGGTCTGCTGAACACTGCTGCTCCCCAGGCTGGATCCTACTGAGTGGAGAGAATGGTGGATGTAGTTTATGGAGCACCAGTCTCACTTGCCAAAAGAAGAGGTACTGTTGTACAATTGAAAAGGTCAGTTGCAGCATCTGCTTGGGTGGATTGAGCTGTCCAAAAGCATTTTAAGATAAATGTGCTGCAGTTCTCATCAGTGAATAAGAAAAAAGTACAGTCTAGGAAACCTGGAAATACTTATTACCAGAGGTTAAATTTTCTTACTCACCTGTAGGACATAAGCTGAGTTTCAAGTACTTGCTAGTGATTTTAGAATTTGATTATGTTATTTTGTAGTAGAATACTCAAATATTGTCACCTTTCCCTATCTTACAGCTGTACTGGCAGTGCCGATGGCAATTTAAAATTTATGGGAGATTATTTGTTGCAGTCACTAGCTGTATGTACTAGAAAAAGGTCTTCTGCAGGAACATTGCTTGAATAGAAATGTCAATGCAAATACACTTGTATAGGCTGTGGCAGAACTGTAGGCTTTGAATGAGGTTACTCTTTCAGCAACTATAAATTGCCAAATAATGTCAATCCCTTTGAGGTGTAAGTGGTCAAAGTATGAGGTTAAGAGGAAAAAAGGTAAGAGTATATAATATAAAGAAATAGCAAAGAAAAATGTTTAGTCTCTGTAGATTGTGGGTGTGAGCAAAAATTCTGTAGGGGAAAAGGGATATTGCTACATCTTGCAAAATGTTATGGTTACATTGCTTTTTATTTATCAATCTCTTTAGGATATATGATATATTAGTGCAAAGTTTCTTCTGCTTGGCTCTGCCTTTTCTGATGGAGTTTAAGATCACTTGTACCTTTAAATCAAGATTAATTGATCCTCTATTCTTGCTGATCAGTTTGGGGGTTTTTTCATTTGAAAAGTAAATCACATTCTAATGCTCAGCAATCTCCATCAAACAAGAGTATGATAGAACGGCAAAGCTCCTAAGAAAACCAGGAGGCTAAAAAGTTAGTTTGGCTTTATCTATCTTGAACTCAATTGCATACTTAAACAAACAAAAACCTGCTTAATATTTACTGTTTGTAACTAAGATTTGAAGGAATTTTTCCAAAGCAGTGGTGAACTTTCTCTGCAGTATGGTCTTCAAAGTCAAGACTTGATGGATTTGTAAACCAACAAACAGGCATTCAAAGATGAATTCTTAGCTGAGGTAGTTCTGATTGCTTAGACAGGGCATGTGGCTAGATATTACTGCTTCTCTCGGGCCTAAAAACTTTTGTTTTAATTCCTATTTTAAATTAGACTTGATGCATATTTCCATGAAGTGACAAAATTTCCAAGAACAAAGGGAAAAAATAGTTAAAATAGATCTAAGCATGTCAAGGGTTAATTTACTACTTTCAGTCTTCATTATAGAAAGTCAGGAGGGTTTTATGTAATAATCTCTTCATTGTAGGAGGAAGAATTGGAGGCCCAGATTTCATTCCTACAAGGACAACTAAACGATTTGGAAGCCATGTGCAAATATTGTGCAAAGATGATGAACACACATCTTGGTAAGTGCAGTGCCCAGTATTAACCTGTAAATCTTTGCAAAGGCTCTTTTCATGTTTGTATTAGAACTAAAATAATATTTATGTACTACAGTGCATATTATTTTATAAGCCATGATGAATATTGAATTGATGTACTCAGTTGTTCTATCAGATGCTGCCAAGCACCGCATCTTTTACTCTTAAACTTGGGAGAGTGATAGCCATTGATGATGCTAAAGAGGTAGAGGCATTTGAGTACAGATGCCCTTTGATTTCTTGTATTGTAAGAGACTTGTTGGAGCTCATAGCATGTGAGCTTACAGATTTGAAGTCCATTTGCAGTTCGACATTCCCACAATGTCACTTGATATGTGCAGTGATAGTTGTATAAAATCCATACACTTGCATTAAATGTAACAGCTTCACAATCTCCAATCACCTTTGGTATGTAAAAATTTGTTGCTATAGGCTGGCTAGTTTGTAATATTTTGCTCAGGCCAGGAGAAATATTGTAAGATAAACATCAATACACTGTGAACAGAATCAGCAAATATGCCAATGTAAAATTCTACTTATGTATTGCAAAGACAAGTTATAGAAAGTAAACAAAAGGCGTCACTCAGTTCAGATGCAAATATGTCTAACTAGGCTTTGATAAAAGTAGCATTTTTAAACTGTATTGAACTAAACTCCAAAAGTAAATATATTTAGTTAAGTGAAAAAGCACCATTGTTAAGAAATCCGGGCACAACTATAATAATTTTAAGATTTGTTTAAGGCCTGCAACATCTAAGGTAAATAAATTAAAGCTGAATATTTCAGTGGGCAGAACTAAGCATATGATATCTAAGTTTGCTAAATCAGAAAGTTCAGATGTGAAAGACACATTATATTTGTATTTTCTTTTATATGAGTGTTTTACTAGCCACTATTATACACCTAGGAAAAGTTTAAAATATTGTGTTACTTGAAAGTTGGGAATCACAGCCTTGAAAAGCAAAGTCACCCTCTAACCCCAGGAGCTTTGATTTGATGTATTGTAATTGCTTCTGTGAAGATACATGAACAATGATGAGATTAGAAGCAAGCAAAGGGACAAATTATTAGCTACTGAAATGATGGGGATAAGATTGTTGTGTCAAGAAGAAAAGCTGAAGTTTCTTTCCTTCAGGAAAGAAGGCAAGGAGTATCTAGCAAGTTCCAGTACAAGTACAAGTATTTCACCAGCTATGACTGCTCTAGAGATCAGAATAAACCCAGACATAGAGACACTTGAAGCAGTCTGCCTTTCGGCACTGGATTCATGAACTGAAAGCAAAAGATTTGTGATCATATCCAGATGTGAAACTCTTTTTCTCAAATATATTGGAAACAAAAACATTTAGGGCCAGTAATCTCCAGGAGCATTGTGGAGCAGTTGGTTACCCTCACAGGACAGGGAGAGCCATCCCTTGTACAGCTCTGCCTATGGGGAGTGCTGGGGCATTGTGGCACCCCTGCAAGTGCTCCCAGAACCTTCCAGCCTAGTTTCTTCTAACTCCTACTCCCTGTACTTCTTCACAATATTCCTGCATGTCTTGTCAACATCATGGGCTACTAACTTTGTAAATTTGTGTTACACTAATGTGTTTAAATCCTATAGAGATTCACACTTATGCACAGTAAACAACACAAGAAATACAGCACTTGTAGCAAAATGGTGAGGTTAGGTATCTCCAAATGAGCTGGCAGAGGATCCTCATGAAGGCTTGAAAAAAGACCTGCCAAGATTCTTGCTGATATGCAAGATCCCTTCTGACCTGTAGTCTGTTCATCTGAGCAGCACATTCCAGCAGGCTGTCCGAGAAAATGGATTCTCTATAGCATCACAGAACACCCCCTGAGGAGTATCTCCAGTGTCCAGCCATTGCTCAGGGCTTCAAAGAAGGACAGCAAAATAAAACTTAGAGTGTATTTGGTCATTTCTGGGTTAAGGGAAAAGTTAGCAGGGGGTGCTACTGCACCTGATCTGATTCTCCCCCAAATATCTCTTACCCATGAAAATTGCTTTTTTTCAGGAACTGTAGAGCTGATGAATTATATGACTCCTCTTGTAAACTGTCAGAACACTTAGCTTTAAGGATATTGCTTCTTCCTGTAGGGCTGAATTTTTCTGCCTTCATCACTCAGCTTTTGGCTCTTGTAGCACTTTTCCTTAAAAAAGTTGAAAATCCTCATTTAATTTACTTATGCGCAGTGATTAAGTTATCTTTCAACGCTGTCTTTCCTAAGTAGAACACTTCAGTTTCATTTTATGTGGGTTACTTTATACTTTTTGGACCCAATCAGTTTTGTGGTCTTCCTTTGAATTCTTCAGGGGTTTGGCATGCCTTTTCAAGTGAGTTAATCATATCAGTATATGCTGTGACAGCAATGGGCTCAGCACAGGGAAGGTCATCTCTCTACTCCTATGTGGCCTTCCTCTTTTTAAACATTTTTAATGCATTATCACATTAGTGCTCTTTGATACAGTATTAGGTGGAGGTGAAAATATGTTATGACCTTTAAAATTTGATGAATCACAGCTTTCTAAACAGAGGCATTTGTGCTGTGAGTAAAATCAGAAAATGTTTATTTCTGTATGTGTTCCTTGCATTTGATTATATTAAAATTCACTTCTTGCCATTTGACTTTTTAGCTGACTAATTCAGGTAACTGTGCAATGTACTCTATTTTCTCCTAGTGTTTTAACTGCAGACATAACCATCATACTTTTAATAGTTGTCTAAATTGTTGATAAAAACATACTGATACCTAAAATTTGAGGAGCCTTACAGAACTATTTCCTTCAACAAAGTGTTAGACAACATTTTAAAGACTTGTCAATAGGTCAGTCATGCAGTTAGTCCTGCCTTTTAAATTTGATAAAATTTAAGCTTCTTATTCTTAAAAACCTCACATTTTTTTTAGGATGACATTATAAACCTCTTTTTGCAGACTTCATTAGTCAACCAATATTCTTTTTCCTGTATTGATGTATTCTTTTTGCAGGTCACTTTTTAACAAAATAATATTAATTCAGGCTTATTAAAATGCATATCCAGTGGCCATTCACCACAAAACTATCACAATGTCAATTACAGAATGTTCTTTTTGTGGCTTACAGTGAGACAGTTTAGGAATTTTTGGCTCTGTTCTTGACTTCCTTCCCTTACAAGGGGGATATGATAGTCAGGTGCAGTTACTTCATGACAGAGATGACATGTTGTAGCTGAGAAATTATCAAAATGACCACCTTGTCTGTTCTGTTTTGAATCCCCAGTAATTAATGATCTTTTTATATCAAATCCAATTACACAAATTTTTTTATACCTCGTTTTAGAAAATAATGTTTAATTAAAAACTTCACCTTTTGGCCCTATAATGATACTATGTTTCTTTACCAAGAGCATTGTATTTCCATAGGTTTCAACAGATGCCTGCTAACTTACATTATGAGGAATAGAGTGGCAGTTTTATTTTTCTCATATATTCAGAAATGCTTTCATTAAATGTTTATCTCCTTCCGTAAATAAACCACACAGTGTAACACATGGCAACGACATAATTAACTGCTTGTAATATCAGGGGATGTTACCATGGGAATGAATGATGTTTCTGAAATATTGCCACTTGATGCTATGTGTAGAAACTAGAAATAGGTGTTTGATTATAAAAACAGAGGAATGTCATTCTCTGATCTTTGTCTCCTTCTTACGGCTGTGCATTAGAAAGAGCTTTACTTTTGTTCTCTACATTAACCACTGGAGGACTGCTAAGGGGGAATTCTTTTAATGCCTCCAAGGACAAATATTGAAATTTTGGTATGTAAAATGGCCAGACAGGAAGCAGATTTTACTGCTATTTCCACCCTTTTTCACAAGCTTGTCATAGCTTTAAAAACAAAAATCCTATTATCAATTTTTCCATTATTGCAATGAAGATACATCCAAACTTGCAAACCTGTCCTGCAGCTTTTTTCACAATATAAGTGCAGAATATTACTCAGCTGACAGTGAAAAACTGTAGTCGTTGTAGTTATCACTGCTCACGCATCACCACAGATCCATTTTCTTGATGTTACTTTCTTACAAACACTGGCCTTTTTCAGGAAATAATATTGTCTCTGGTGATTTGAGTAATATGGTAATGTTCTTCAGCATTTTTCATTCTGGGAGGTACGCTTCTGTTAGTGCACACAAATACCTCAAGGCTCAATGATTCAGAAAGCCATAATACACTGAAAAAGTATTACAATATTATAACTTTGCCATAATGTTATTTACATCTGAAGAATTTTGTTTCTTTCTTTCACTATGGCAAAATAAAGCATCAGAGCAAGTGCATTCAGAAAAAGATTTTTCATGGTAACTGGTAAATGTGACATCTGTCTGATGTCTTACAGCAGATCATGAATAAGTTGTATAAGAGATATGCATACAAACAACACTCAGAGGCCCCCATAGTATCTCCTGAAAGATTCCTCACTTGACCTTCATTGCATCCCAGGCTCAGGCCAACACAGCAGTTAAATGGCAGTGACACCAGTTAATGACACAGTCATCTGACGTTATCTGCTCTTCTAGTACCTTTAGGATTTGGACCATGGCAGCACTGGCCCACATTAGGGCAGTCTCTTAACAAAAAGTAAAATAAAACCCTGAAGAAGTATCAGTCCTCCACAGGCAAGTGCCAGTATGAGAGATTGTGAAGGTTCTTTATGAACTTTCCAGTCTTGTTCCAGAGAGAAAAGTGCTGAAATTTAAAGTGTTGTCTCTTTATAAGGGACAGGAATCAATCCATCACTTTCTCTGAAAGAGAAGAAACCGCCATTTTTTTCCAGCAGTGTCATATAGTTTCAGACCTCCAAGTAAGTGAAAGTTTACCACATAGTTACACGTGTAGCACAGGAAGTCCTTTTCATGAGAGGCAATTTAAAGGAACATTGGTTTGGTATTAACTTGGATATGGAGATCTATGTTTAGAACCTGGGTTTTTTGATGGGCAATTTATCAGGTTATAAAAGTAGAGAAACTAAGGTCATTCCACACTTTTTTTTGCTTGAGGGCAGCTCTATGTAAATGCCGAAGGTTGCTTGCACAGCTAGCTGAGATTCAGAAGCAATTCTGCTGCTTTCTCACAGCACAGTGTCTCAGCTAACAAGCCCTGAGGATTCATACCAGCTCTGTGAAGAGTTAGCTCACAAGGTTATGCGCAATACCCTAGAAATATGTGCAAAGGTACCCAGTTATACAGAGGAAACACAAGTCTACCTGGTTTTATTAACTTCACCTACATACTGTTACTGCCTAACTTGAACCCGCTGGCAGAGAGACATTTAGGTGGGTCTCAGAAGTACGTTGCTGAATATCCAGGTTTTAAAATCCCTTCTTGTCTGGAAGGCAACATCACAAAAACCTCCTAGCTCTGACCCACATCGAATAAGTTTATGCTTAAGCATCCTGACTCCACTAAGCCAAAGCAGATAAATCCTCTCTGAGCTACCCATACAGAGCTGGTGGGGTTGTCCTTATGGTGCATTTTCTAACTTGACTTCTGCTATCTGTAATATGTTGCTATATCCTTCACTAGTATTCCAGTACGTCTCTGCCACTCCAGCGTAGATTATGGTAGGGACGTGGAAAAGTGAAGTTTTCATTCCTAGTTCTAAACACCCCCAGCATTCTCCCACTGGAATGAGATGTTAGCTCTCAGCTTTCATGGGTGGTGTGTAAATAACTCTGTATCTCCAAAATGCCCAGAAATTATGGCACCACAGTAAGGATAAAAATGAAAGCCAATCTTTTGAGAGTTCTTTGAATGGGATCACAGGACATGTCCTGCCACAGCAATCAGGCAATGCTGGCAGTTGTAACATTCACGAACACTTCCTGACATCTCCCAGACAAATATTTGGAAGACTTATTAAACACAGTTCAAAGCCACCTTGTCACTGTGATTATTGCAAACACCATGAGCAAGGAAGGAAAAATATAAAAATAAAGGATTAAAAACCTATAGGATGTAGTTGCAAGTATAATTTTAGTTTTTGTGTGAAATAGCACCTTTAAAGGTTTAATTAGACTGACATACCCATCCCTCTTCTAACAGTCAGTGCAGTTGTTTTAAGAATGCATTTCATTATAAGGATCATTTGCAGTGAGGGAAGGAGAGGAAAAAGTTGATTTAATGCTCAATATTTAAGGATTGGTATACTGCCCAATATAGATCTGGATGCAGTACTTGTTATATGTATGCAAGATAGTACTGAATTCTTGTTTTATGTGTCATGTGATGAAATGAAAGGTTATGACATTTTGTAAGGATAAAATGAAATGGAAATTACTCTGCTGCCCT
>JAOXXN010000420.1:97009-115698 GCA_026770055.1 Myrmophylax atrothorax
TAGTAAAGAAGGTGCTTATAGAGTAAGAATCAAAGTAGCTGTTAGCATAAGATGTAAGATAGAATGTATAAAGGAATAAGCTTTGTAAGAAAGTGAAATATAAGATATAAAGTATAGAGTATAGAAAGCACATGGGTACCTTACCCTACGTTGTTCCAGGAGGTGGAAGGAGGCAGGACAGGCTGCCAGCAGTTACCTTCACAGAGAAATGGCCTTTCTCCCCCTCAGCTGCAGTTTAAGCTGCACTTCTTTTTTTTTATACTTCTTTTTTTCTTCAGGTGATTTTGTGTGGCTAAAGTCAAGGTTCTGGGGGGTGATACAGATGCCTGAGGGGGGTGGCTCCTTGAGTAGTCATAGAAGATATCACAAAGGAGGGCCATGTCATTCTTTACAACACCCCACCCTTTGTTAATCTTATCAGTTTGAAAACTGTTTGCCTGCTGGGAGCATCCCTCCAGGGGGGCTGAGGCGTTTCCCTCAACTCATTAAGGCTTAATCAGGCAATCACCTCACAGATGACCTGCCCAAGATCAAAAACCCACATGCCCCCAATTGGTTTGAAACATTTTAGCAGTTGCTATATTTTAACTTGTTCCCTTTGTGTGTAATAAAAACCTCATTAAAACAAGTAACTAGCTTGCCATGTTTATCGGGCCTTAAATAAGATTGTGGTATTTGACTGTCATAATCACAGACAGGATCTTCCTTCAGTTATTAACTTGTTTTTGAAAGCAAATTGCTCACTGTGCCTTTGATACAGTAAGTTTTTAAGAAGAAAAGAACTTACTGCCAGTAACTGACATTGCCAAACTGGTCTTCTACTATGACCTTCAGCTTCTAATTGCTATGTCAAAACAGTTGTCTGTTCCTCCATATCTGAACATCTTAGATAGTGAGATCCCTAATGGTCCTCCCAACCTCCATCTTATCTATCTTCTTATGGTAAAAGACAGAAATCAGCACAGGGCAGAAATATTGCTCTGTTGGTACTGATTTAAACTTCTTTTGGGGAGTGGGAGCAATGGAAGGATTCCCTTTATGATGGAGAGGAATCTTACCAGCACTGCTAAAGTTGTTCTAGAGAAGAGAGCTGTGTCCAAGAGCATCACTGGAAAGCATTCCCTAAAGATCAGAGCTGGAGTTTACTTCACCCTTGGATATCTGTCTTGGAGCTACACACTGTAAAAATGGAATGAAAATGAACAGCAATTTTCCCAATTCTGTTCTAATACTTTTTGATGTTATTCTTGTGTTTCTTACAAAATACCCAATGTGGCTTCTAAGGGTATGGAGCCCTTGTGTTTCAGTTCATATGATAAATTGAGAGTGTGGGTTTTCTTTATGCCTCGTGGTGCTGTGTGTTATAGGAATTCTGCAACGATATGGTGATCCTCCTGGTCCTGGAGCTGTTAGTCCATTAACCTAGGAGGAGAGCCCCAGAGTAGGACACGCAGAGACCACCAGAGAGGGAAAAAGGAACAAAGAGCAAGTTTATTCAGGGGGACAGGTTTATATGGACTTTGGAGGGATTCAAACTCACCAGTAAGGGACAAGAGGGGAATCTGGCTTTGGGCCAATAGGAGTAAGGGGATTTACATTCAATGGGAGAGGGTTTCAAGTAGCATGAGGTCACAATCTTTCCCCAGCCCCCTGAGCTTACAGAGGTGTTCTGGGAAGAAGAAAATGACTTAGCAAAAAAGACCTTCTGTGCATTTAAACAACATTAAAAACATCAGTTGTTAAAGCATTCTCAGTGGCTGGTTGATTCTCTTCATCAGCCCATTTTTGGCAGGACATTCTCCATGCTATATATTGTGAATTAATTCCCACATCACATAACATAGATCAAGATACTTTTAGTGGAGAAAAAAAATCACCTGTTAACAGTGTCCTTGATATACTGAAAAGTACGTCCTTCAGGAAGTGGGGAGATGTCATTCTTGCATGTTATCTTACTGTATTTCCTGTAAGACTCAGCATGTTGGTTGGGGTAAACAAGTGTACAGCCATATGGGTCCTGCAGGTTATTTTGAGCCAAAATAGCAGGTAGTTCACATTATTTGTGTATAAAGTTTCAGTTCCTTAATAGCGTACCATATCTTGAAACTAGGCTTATGACACCTCTGGGGTACTTGGGAAGAATTCATGCTTCTCTAGGAAGGAGTTCATAAGCAAATACAGATCTTCATGCTTTGATTTTAAATTCTGTACATTGAATAGTTTGTTAACCAGGATTCTCAAATAGAACCAGTGAAAATGCAAATAATGCTGCTTCTTTTTCATTATACAGCTTCTAAGAGCATATAAATATTTTGTTTAAAGCTCCATTTCAGCTAGCAGACCTCCAGAAATTAGGGCTCTGAGCTTTAAATTTTACATCCTGTTTTTGCCTTAATACCATCTGGGGTAAATAATGGAATCTAGGCTTTACTGTCTTTCCACAGATCACACACAGGATAATAGTGAAGCAAAAAGGCTTTGCTTTGTTATGTTAAGACTGTCACCACTCATGTGAAGCCTAAACATCATATTAATCTCTGAACCATGATGGCTTTATTTTCAAAGCAGCAAGCTTAATTAAAAACCTGTATATGACCTGAGGCTCTGGCTGCCTGAGGCTGCTGTGGTCTCTAGGCCTCCTTACAGTGGCCATGTCTCATCTGACTCCCCTCTAAAGATGTTGCACTCACTCACTGCCCTGGCAGGAGAAAGAGATGGGAAACTTTGACTCTGGACTTTCTTCTTGCAGCAACATCAATACCACTGGATTTTTTAGATTTTTTGTAAATCTTGTGTGTTATATTGACAAATAAGGATCTTGGTGGTTCTCAAATTACTAACACACACAAGCCAAGGACCTGCATGTTTCACATCCTCTGTGACACACTTACTGTAGCATTGGTACAGGAAGAGGAGACCTGTCGAGGGGTTTTTTTGCCACAAAGGATTCAGATGTTGCACAGAGGAAACTGAAAACCTATAGGTATTGTTACCTAATTCTCCAGCCTTCAAAAAGAAAAGAACTTCTGGGCCTTTTAAAAAATGCAGCAGTGGGATAGTTCATGATTTCTATCTTGGTCTGGATTTTCAGAAAAAGCCTCCCAAGTGGTTACTGCTAAGGACTTGAGTCTTCTTTTTTACACTTAATGTAACAGGAATAATATTAATGTGTTTTGAGTGTTTGTTTGCTCATTAAGCAGTCAGCAGGAGCTCACTTAATGGAGCGCAAACTCGCAGTTATTACATTTTCACTTAATTATTCAGCCCTGCCATCACTGTATCTTCACAGCAGGCACCCGCACAACTTGGAAAAGGGGCATTTTACTTCAACCTTATACATCTTGGTGAAAATGGGGTAACAGGAGTGACTGGAGGCAGTGCTGTGGCAAACTGATCCTGCCTTACTGCATACAGCCTTTTATGCAAACCAGGCCCTTGGCACAGAGCGTGAGCCACGGGAAGTTATTCTGAAATAGGGCTGCTAGAGGGAAGAGTAATCAGTGGAAAGGAGCTGACAGTAAAAATGTCACATTGCTGTACAACTGTGCTTGCTGAGATATTTTTAGGTGGTTTAACAGAGAGAGAGGAAGAGAGGGATGGATGTTTTTGCAGTGGTAAAAAAAAGTGGTTCACCTAAATTTCCTGAAATCTCAATTCTTTTGTTGATCCACAGGTAAAAAAATTTAACACCATGAAGATACTTTCTCTGATAGTTTCTGGTATAACCTTCCATGTAGTCCTTGGGGAGTTAACTGTTTCTGGTGTCCTATCCCAAACAAAATCTTCTTGAATGGCCAGACAATACAAGCCAGATTATCCCATGACCCTACAAAGCTGTGCTAGAGGGGGATGGTGTAGAGTTTTTATTCTCATAGTGGAGCTTTAATCATTCTTCTTTCAAATATGCAGCACAGCAAAGGCCAAATGCCATGCAGTGTACCCAACAGAGTCTCTTTGTACAACAGGTACATTGCCAAAGTCAGTCATTGTTCAGGTGGTAAAGTTGGGGTGAGTCCACGGTGTTCAGCTTTGCAAGATCATGCTCCAGCTCACTACAGAAAATGTGGAAAAGCAGCAAGCAGTAAGAAAAACAGACAGGAATACTCTGCTCAAGGGTTTGTGGGTTTTTTCATTGTTCTGTGCAGAAGAACATGTTCTTTTAGAGCTTTCTCGAGGGAAAAGAAAAAATCCCTTTGGGCAGAATTGCCTTTTACAGAAATGATTGGCAGACTCACTCAGCAGCATATGTCTGCAGATAAGTGATTGCTTCTAATATCAGGGAACAACTTTTGCAGGAAGTCCTGAATGCACAACTTTTGAGGATCTTGTATTCAGTGTTAAGAATACAATGTGACACAAGGATTTGTATTCACCACAGTGATATGGAGAGCTGTGAAGTTTCTGGCGATGACTTTACAGATTATGTTTGTTGATGTGTCACTGAGATTTAGAGGTGATTTTAAAGGATGATGTGTAAAGGCAGAAATGGTTTTCTTCAATTCATATTATCAAGGTGCCTACCTTTGTGTTAAGCCAATGGATCAGGCTTTAGGAATTTGCAGCTACAGAGGGATCTCTTCATCTCATTCCCTTCATTTACCTTTCTGTCTGTCATTTTCTTATTGTAGTTAGCAAGAAAACACAAAGGTCATTACAGCTGGTAAAATTTGTAAAACTTGATTTGTTTAGCAGAAATTACTCGCTGTCTATTGCCAGAAAATGGCCTGAGAAGAGGAAGCCAAGAATGTAAGGGGGAAATACAGACAAACTACAAGCAACACATGAGGCTTGAGAAAATGGCTCTGATGACCTGTGGAATATTGAAAATCACAGAAGAATGATCCCCTGTCTGTAGATATGGTTTGAACTCTGCCTGCTGAAGAAGTTACTGCCTGGTATGATTTCACTAAGTGAGTTTTCTGGATCTTTTGGGTTGTTTGAGTAGACTTCAGAAATCTTTTGAGTGTCTTATCCAGGGCGGAACACATTGGGGATACATCAGATCTCTGATATATTACTGATACATTATAGTCTGCATATTAATTATGTCTTAAAACTCATGGAATTTTCATGAGAAAAATGTCCTCTGTATGCAACATAGGAGAGGCAGCAGTTCTGGCAGATGCTGAGCAGCAGGAGCCATAGAGTCTGGTGCATGCAAATGGTGGGGTTATGAACTTCGCACTAGTTTTCTTCTCAGAGATGTCTTCATTGCATATTTAACCAAGATGATTGGCATTTGAGGGTAAGCACCCCCAAATAGCTAAATATAGTGAAATTCAAGTGCAAGAAATGCACTGACAAACCAGAATCCAGGCGTGCATGATGTTCAGTCTTTTGGGGCTTAGGGCATTCTGCAGCCATAATATCTTCTTCTAAACATTGAATGAATGACTCAAAGTCATCCTATCATTTGTTTTCCTGTCCCTACAATGTTGCAGGGAGAGTTGATAAAATTGTCCAGCCACATAGGAAAGCGTGACCTTAATTCAACTATTTATTCAATAAACAATTCCTGACTTTCTGTCTATAGCTTTGTTCCAGTGGAAAATAGCTATAAACAGCCAAGGATGGTGACAACTTGTGCTAGTATCAAGACAAATCTATTTTTGAGAAAAGGAGGAGGTGCCTGATAAAGCCAGGACATGCCTGTACTGTCCCTATGGCCAGCCACACATTACTATCAGAAGTCTGAGTAGCTGCAGCAGCAGATGGGCTTTGCCAGCTGCAGACTTCTGCTCCAAGGAGGCCACCTTTCAGGTGTTAGCTGTGCCACAGCAGGACACACAGACACAGAGGCCAAGCCTGCTTGCAGGAGAACAGAAGATACTGGGCTGTCTACCTCCCTAGTGCTAGTGGTGACCAACAGTTCTCAAGTTGCACCTGTGTAAATTTACTGTGCAGCTGTCTCTGAGTGGTGAGGATTGCTGAGGTCTACATAGAGGGGTAATAGATATTCCAGACTCCACAGCCATCAGGGTGACCCAGCCAACAGGTCTTCTGCAAAACCTCCAAGTGTACCTATTTGCCCCACAGAGAAAATGTTACTCACATATCATGGCAGCCTTCACTGGAGGAGGTTAGGAACCTGGAGGATACCAGAAAGGTGCCAAGGCCTATCAGAGATGCAAGGCTAGGATTTTAATGTCTTCCTTTTTTTTTTTTTTAGCTGCTTCTGCTGCTGTTCAGAAGTTTGTACATGTAACCAGTAGAAGGGAAAACAACTGTGTGGAGGACAGTGACTAATAACGAAAGTGCAGAAGTGACACCAAGACCAGTATTTTTCTGACTTTCATGTCTCTCAGAATAAGCAGAATCCCTTTGTTTTGTGCTTTATTTTTGTAACATCACTCTGCCTCTCACCTAAAAAGTGAATTTGGTTGTTTTGCTCTGCTATCATTCAGAATTGTGACTTGTGACCTTTTTGAGTGGTGACCAGTTTCATGACTGTGCATTAGCTCAAGCTATTTTATGCATTATTTGACAACATTGAGATGAAACAAGTAACCATGAATTGATTGCAAACATAACTCTGGCAAACTTTGCCTTGCAAGTGCACTACCTTGGGAGCTCATCTGCTGCTTTAACTTGATACAGAGCAAGTCATGTCTTCATTGCTTATCCGTGTGCAAAGAGATTGCTAATTGAGCTCTTGTCATCTTTGTTGCAAATGAGACCTGCATTCTGGAGCTGTAGTCTCAAGAGGACTATTAATCATCTTAAAGTGTCCTTTATACTGCAAGCTCAGAGTAATGTAAATTGATTAAGAAACATGGAGAGATGTGTGAAAACAATCCGTCTGACAGATGTACCTATGGCCACAGGATTAAAAAGGAAGAAAAATTTGCTTTCTCTGGATTCATACTTAGCACTATTAAATGCTTAAAGAAAATTAATGTAGCAACCTAAAATGTTCAAATACTAATAGTTCCCCTCAAATAGATGAAGTTGCCTCTAAAATACCCCTGTGAACTGAAGCAGGGACGTCGAGGAAGGTGGCCCTCCCTTCCTGTAGCATGAAGATGTGCAGCCCACTTTGACATTCTCACAGCTCCTCCTTACCATGTCACTTTAATTTATTCCTGAGAGGCTGAGGCTAACAGGGGAGTGATAATTATGTGCTGACTGCCCTTGTTAATCTTCAATGACCTACTCCTGGTGCTGGCAGGAGCCCCCTCCCACATTACAGGGAAGTGATAGAGATGCTGCTGGTGCCTCAGTAGGTGGCTGCAATCTCACACGTGAGTGCAGCCATCTGTGCTCCCTGTTGATCTAACATGTGTAAAATGCAAAATTAACATGATGAAGGCAGTCGGGGGCAGGTTAATAAAAAGCTGGAGACAGACTTTTTCCTCCCCTGTTCTTTAACTCTACTATTGTTTTATCATGATCCTTTAAAGGGTTTTTATCTGGTGCATGTTGATGGTTCTGAACAATGCTGCTGCTCTTGAAGAATACTGCAAGGTGTGCCTTTTCAAGGTATTTAATTTTGATGCCAGAATCTCATACATGCCAAGCTACAGAGGTAATACTTACACGAGTTACTGCACTGTGGTTCACATCATCTGCACTTCTAGAGAGTCTGGGATGAATCCCACAGGAAATCTAGGAGCTGCTTCCAAAGAGTCATGGCTAGAACAGAGAAGCAAGGACCTGCCAGCGTGGCTGGTACTTCCACTTTCAGCAGAGACTGGACAGCAAAATGTAAACCTCTTCTTTCCCTTCCCTCCACCAAAGGTTGCCTTTCTGAATGCACTAGCAAAGGGCTGATACTGGAGGGAACAACACAATTCAGATGACCTGCTAGGCAGAAGCGGTAGGTCCTGCAGTCTGTTCGCAGCCTTTTGCGGCACCTGGGAAGAAAGCAAGGACATTATATCTCTGTGCTTCATTCACCTCCAACAATTGCTGTCACAACCAGCTAGATCACTTTTGTTTTAGTTTTTTTAATGCCTTTTGTTCTCTGGACAGAAGCCTTTCCACATGAAACTGAGAGGGATTATTCATGATAAGCTCACGGTTGCTTTAGCTTTAATTTCCCTTTTGTCCTGCCTGAGTTGATTGTCCACAAAAGATAGTTTTATTTCTTTAGCTTCCATTCAAACTGTGGGGTGTGGATGCATATGGACAACATAGCACAGTGCAGTGGCCTTCCTGTCTTGCACCAAAGAGGTCATGTCCATGGCTGGAAGCAGTGGGCTGATACTAACTTCATGTTGCACCAGGGCAAGCTTCTCCTCTTTCACAGGAATATCCTTAGGAGTGCCAGCTGAGCAACAGCAAGCAGTCACCTTCACACTCCTAGTGCAATGCACATGTGCAGCAACATGGGATAATTTAAACAATGTCCTTGGCTGTGCTGTTCAGGACCCACAGCAGTACATTTTGATCCTGCAAAGGAATGTAGTAAGAAATGTGGCACCTTACCTTGGAGATGTCTGAGCTAGCTGGAGAGCTGCACTGGACCTGCTTTCTGGCTCTGGTGAAAGTAATCCTTGTGGGCTTTTGAAAATGTTACACTATGCACCAGTCATTTTTCATAAGCCATGTTTTGCCCCTCGACTCTCTGACAGACAATACTGTTAGCACTAAATTAGCCAGATTTCTTGATCAGCCTTGTATGGCATAAACAAGTATGCAGGTTTGAAAGTTATTAGACATATGAGAATGGCTAATACTTGGTTGCCTTCAGATTGCCTGGGAATGTCCTTAATTTCATCCTTCTGTGGCAGTCCTTTATCACAACCTCCTATAGCCTCTAATCTTGCTCTCCTAGAAAAATCTGAATCATACCTGTGCAAAGGATTGTCCTTAACTGGATGTTAAGGTCCTCCTGAACACTTCTGTGACCAGACTGTGCAAGCTGTCCCCATGCTGAATTTCTCAAGTTCATGAGACTTCATGGTTTTGAAATGAAAATCCAAATGGATCCATGGATCCACTACCTGCCACAGATGTGAGGAGTTTGTCATGTTTTGTGTAAGGATTTATCCAGCCTACTCATCTGTTTGAATTACTTTTCTGGTTTTTATGGATTCTTTTTATTCCCAAAATATCTCTCCAATCTTTCATAATATAAATAATAAAGTTTAGCAAGTGTGTCTGCAAGCTATGAGAAAGCAAATTTAAAACAAGTGACTAGTGCTTCCCTTGCTGGCTGGAATGACATGCTCTGTATGCCTCTGTTGAACAGTATAGAATAATACTTGCATTCTACTCATGAATTATCTTTGGAGGCAAAAAATGGTTTCATTTAAGTTGCATTCCTACATGGTTGGCTAGATTAACCCTAATTCACCAGTCTTGTCCACACCACCATATCTTTGTTTGCTCCAAAGCAGCATCTGTATCAGAGTCTGAACAAACTCCTAAGTATCTCAGCAAAGGATGCCAAGTTACATTTCTATATTGGCACAGAAAAAGAATAGTTTTGCCTTCAAACAGGACCTCACTTCAGAGGGATTTGTTTAGTCCCTTCATTCTGATATCCATATTTTAATTTTCATAAGTGCAGGAATGCAAAAGTCAACCTGGCTGTGTCTACATGGAATACACTTCTGAAAAGCAAAAAAATAAAATAAAGGATACATCGAAGTGCGAACTGAAGCTGCTTTTGTACCATAGCCTCTTCCCCTCTACACCCAAAACTGCAAATTACTGATTTTGCTCAGCCATGAGGCACAGAGAAAAGAGGAAAGATCAAGGTATTTTTAACAGGAAATTTCAAGTAAACAGGGACTATAAAATGAATGAATCACTCAGTTAACTCTTATCTAAGCAACATTGGTAGAAGTCCTTTTTGAGTGACCTTCACAAAGTTCTGCTGAGGCATCCTTTTATACTCTTCTACAAGATTAAAGCTTTCATAGCTTTAAACCTCCTCTTTCATAGATGCCATATGCTATCATTCTTTGTACGTATAAAAAAGGGCTGATTAGAGAGCCACCTTGAAGACATGACTTCACTGAGTCATCCAGTGTTGGAGACATATAAAATTGTTGCTAGTTTCTGGGCATTTTTCCTGAAATTAAACTGAAACTGTCATTGGCTTTTTCTTGCCCACAGAACCAGCCATCGCCTCTGGTGAGAAGATAGAGAGGAAATGCTGCAGGCAGCTATTTCAGCAGTACTTTACCAAACAGATGATGCACAATTTGTCTGGCATTGAAGTAATGACTTGTGTAAACACCACATGCAAATATAATGCAATGTCTTAACTCAAATGCTTTGTTTTGGCCCATGAAAGCAATATATTATTAAAGTTAATACTCCTGTTACCTATATTTATGTTATGTACCTGTATCATTGTCCCTGTCCCCCCTGGCTGCGCCGCAGGCTGCTCTCATACCCAGATGATACTGGTCTAAGTGCCCTGAAAGTGTGCTGCTAAGACCCCCATGCATGCCTTGCTCTTGGGGTGGGCTCAGAGGGAATGTTTTTTAATGTCTCAAGAAATCATGTCTTTCTGTTTGATGCCCTGAAGAAGGGCCTGGTCACCAGTAACCTTCCTCTTCTTGCTCTAGTGCCTGCATATCTGTCCTTGGGGGTGTACTGACTCTAAGATCCCTAAGGAGAAGCAGACATGGGGCCTTATTCTGGTCACAGGGAAGCTGTGGCCATTGCCTGCTGGGTTTAGTATGGAGAAAGGGGCACCCTGCAAACATTTAAACTGCAGAGGTACAACCCATGGGGTCTGTGCCTGCCACTCTGTCCTGCAACAGCTGCCAAGAAAATCTGCAAGGAGATGCAGGGAAAGGGCAGGAAGCGCTTGTCACAGGGCTCTTGCCTTCCTAACCCAGTCTCCTCCACACCACTGCTGTCCCCAGTTTCAGGGAGGGCCACATATTTTATGTCCAGATGAGTGTGGGACATGGGGCTCTTGCTGGGTGGTCAAAGGAGCTTCAGGTGTCCCTCCTGGAAGTGTTGCCTGGAGCACCTTCCCACAGTCCTCCACAAGCATGTATCTCATCAACAAGCATCCATACAGATGTAATCATTAAAGGTGCTGAATCAGCAAAGCATTTAGGTGCTGGATGACAAATATGGAGACAACATGGCTTTGTAGGTGTTTATGGTAAACATAATCCTGGGGATGAAGATATTATATATGTGTGTGTGCATATATATACACACAGTCTACACCCCATGAAACTTTTCAGTTTCACAGCAATCACGTGCCTGAACCTAGAAGCACACCCACTCTTGCAAGACCTTGCCTTGGATTTTGTTCCTGGACGGGCACAAAACTTTTGACCTCCCTCCTTTCAGCTCTTGGAAGAACTGCATTTTGTAAACACTCCTTTTACAGATCTGCAGAAGATAATGGGGAAAACTGTGTGCAAAAGGACAACTGGTGACAGTGGGACACTAGGTCTGCTGATATGAGGAGATCCAAGACTGTCAAGAAGAGTTGTTGGTGTATTTGTATGGTGTGGCCAACTGGCCAACAGCACAATAAACTACTACAGTTCACTTTATAAACAATAATATAAATATGTCAGGTATATTCAAGTATGAAGACTGGTGCCACAAACATTAGGAGGTATAGAGACTGAACTGGCCAGGTGATAAGTGTGACAGTGTTACAGTTTTAGTCACAGACACAAAGAGACTTCTGGAAACTGAACTAGTTCTGCATCTTGTGTACTGCCTAGCCAGAGTGGAGTATCTTGGCCTGTCCAGCCTGCTGCTTTTTCTGCTCTGCAGCTATCACAGTCAGTGATGCAGTGGGGGACTGATTAGTCTCCCCTTCCAGCAGCCAGATGTGTCTCCTCAACAGGCAGGAAAGGAGGAAGAGTAATGCTTCATGCTCAGCGTGGTCCCTGCTTCATCCACAAAGTAGTATAGCAATTGAGGACAAGGTCTGAGGTTTTCCTGTCCTGTTCTGCTATGAGAAAAATAATTTAATTATCTGACAAAAAAACCCATGACTTAGAGGTATGTGGTGCTAAAATGTGTTCCTTCTCAGTGAAAACACATAGTTATGGAAAGTCATTAACTTTGTGGCAGAAGAGCTGTATCTTGATGCTCTATTAATCCAAAGACAAGATGTGAGGTACCTGTTTGAAGTTCTCAGCTTTACTTAAGCCATCTGGGATCTGCACAAGCCATCTGATAACAGGTTTGCACCACTGGTCTGTTAAATGAACTTCATTAACCTCCCACTCCATAACAGTGCGTAGCTTTATGTAGCTTTCTCTTTCTGTCATGTAGTTCATTGAATTACCAAATATCAAAGAAAGCCTGTATTCTCTGAGGCTGGAAATGGTCAGAAAGCGTAGTTTTGATCACAGTGATCTTGAGTCTGAACTTTTTAAATTAATCCCATGTTCCTTCTGGCCTCTTTAAGAGGGAAAGATTTGCACATTTCTCTTTTGTTACTGTGGCACCACATAGTGAGCAATGAACTAGCTTTTCCATTATAAAGCATTTTTTCATTTCTCAGCATGCTGAAGCCTGGCACACAATGCTAACCCAAGATGCACGAAGGTTTTTAAAGTAAATTAAGCTTTCTTTGAGTTTTTGAAGGAAACAGGGTTGTTTGTTTCTAGGGAGAAAAACTGGGTGGTTTTAGCTGGAACCTGGCAAAATTTTGTACAGACAGAGCCAGAAAAGCCAGGTTGTTTTACTGGCTCTAAATATCCTCTTTCCCCTTACTCTGACAAAGATTTTATTTTTAAAAACAGACAAGATTCCAGCAATCTTAGTTCTCGCTTCGAATAAGTTCCCTCTTTCATTCCTGTATTGCGTTTGCCTTTTTTTGTTTTCCTTATTTTCCTTTGCCAGTTCAACACTGAATAGAACCATTCCCTGTCCTAGATTTATCTGCACAGGAAATCAATCCTGTTTCTCCTGCAAGCAGCCTCTTTGGGTCACCCTTAACACAACACTCTGTGAACCAGGTGATCATAAACAACATGTATCTAATCCCTGCAAGATTTCAAGGGAATAGAGGCGGCTCATGTTAGCCTTGCAGTAACTTTACCCAAACACAGTCCTGTCCTGAGAAACAGTGTCCATGTAATGAAGACACAGGGCAGGTATTTACAAGTCCACTTTCACTCTTAGCTCTCCCCGAAATGTAGCTGTCATTCCCCAAAGAGAGTGGGCTTTTCTTTCCTTCATCACTTTTGCTGAGAAATTGTTAATAATACAACTGGTAATGTCATGTGCTTTTTGGTCAGTTGGCTCTGTTATATTTGTAAAGTATTCTGAGACGCCTGAATAAGTCCAAAATACCCTCCAGCCATAAGCTGTGCTTGAGGACAATTGATCGAGTAAACTGAAGTCATTACAGGAAGTAAACAGTGCTAAGCAAGATACATGAATATATAAATCTACAGTGCTGCTTTGTCCATTTGGAGATCATGATGTAACATAGATCTGTGATCTCTAGTTTAATTTTGACTTATATTGGTTGCTGACTGTGTATCAAATGTTATTTTCTGACTAAAATTATGTATTACATAGATTGGGGGTTTTAAAGTAATGTCAGTCTAGTTCCCCTTGAATCACATAAGGCATCAGCAGGGGTTATTTTTGCTTTTACAGCACCAATAATGGGAGACCTTCTGGCAATACTGGGGGCTGTAGGTTCTAGTCCTGAGGACTTCACTGTCACCGTCCAAGCTCGCTCGGCCGTGGCAGATGAACCCTAGGAGTTAAAGGGTGGGGCCAGTTCTGTGCACGCTGTGCCTCACCTAAACAATCCACTGCACAGGCTCGAAGGACACACCCACATGGGGGGAGCCCTTCCCAAATCTTTGTTCACAAAGCCTAGCCATCATAGCACCAATACAACAGCAGAAATGCCCAATGTGTGCTGCCATTTATGTGCTGCCTCCTCCTAAAGGCAAAATAGTCTGTATGTCTGTGCAGTGAGCATAATGAACATTGTATTCATTTAGATCCACCCTCAAAAACTAGACTAAGACAAAATCCAAATGGAAAAATTATTAAAAATCAACGTCCCTTCTCTCTAAAATCAGAACATGGAAAATTCCGCCCTTCTATAAAGTTCACCCTTCTGTGTTCCTTTGAGCCTGTAGCTCTCAAAGCAATCTGCCAAGGGGGAGTTTTCACCAGTATGTGCTTCATTCTCATTTAACAGTGGGAGGAAACTGATATAGCCTATCTGTTTCACTTTTGAGGTACAGAGCTGAGGAAGCTGATCTGCGGTATGTAATTTGATGCTCTGAATGACAACGTCAGGAAGAGAGCTCGGGCCTTGTGTGTGCAGCACTCTGCTCTCGCAGGCTAAGATCAAAGCACCCCCTTTCCCTTGGTGCATCTGTCACAGACAAGTAGCTACATAAATAGCCTTGCAGCAGTGCTTGTGCTCTGACTAGCACATGATTCAATCCCTCTGAAGGAAGTATACTGAGCATAGTTACAGTTATAGTTAGTGTACATCCCATAGAAGAAATAATGTCCATTCCACAACTTGCAGTCCCATTTTTTAGTCCCAAAGACTCCAGGCTTCAGCATCATTCTTTTGGCTAGTGGTACTACATTTGCTGCATGAAGACCCCTTTGTGATATCACTTCTGAGTCTTGTCAATAGTTCTTGTGCCACTAAACCCACACTAAACACGTAACAGCAGCAAAAAAATAAATGAGTGGAGGGTTTTTCCCTCTAATTTTTATGAGCAGACTTTCCTTCTGATGCAAACAGAAAGCTCTCAGTTGTGGCCATAGCATAAAAGTCACATTGTGCAACTGCCTCTCTTGATGGCACAATCAGCTTTACTGGAACTTTTTCTCTATGAGCAATCTGCTGTGTGCATCTGTAGGAGAAATATAGCTGAATACTGCAGAGATGGTGAAAATTAGGACTTGAATAAAACCTTCAAAACCCCTATAATGCTGGTTTCTCATTTTAAGAAAAGCTGCAATTCTCTTTCTTTATTGCACAAAGTAACTTTCTAGCTCTAGGAACTAAGGATGGAAACCCAATGAAGTAAAAAATGTGGTAATTGTATGATACAGGGAACGGAATACATGTAGTGTTGACAACAGCATCAAATTCCCATTTAGCAAATGAATAAGAAATGACAGTCTGTTTCTGTAGCTGTATATTACCTATTGGAGTGTTAAAGGCTGCAGACAGAGCAAAAGAGCAAAAAGAAAAGAAGGCCAACCTTTTGAGTCAAGGCACCTGCTAGAAATTAGTTCAATAGGTCCAGGCAGGAGGATTCAAATGAAAAATTCTCTGAATTCATATTGAAAATTCTCCAAGTTCATTTGTCTAAATATTCCCTGCCCAGTGGGATCCCTGACCACCAGTTTAGTACTGACCGGGACCTTTATCTAACTTTCCATTTTCAGTATTGGTGGCTTGATCTCAAAGAACTTTCGTAGAGCATTGTGCACCAGCCATCATATTGATGGAGCTTTCAATGAACAGTATTTAGTGGAGATGATAGATAACCACCTCAAACAAGCTAAAGATGATCCATAACATCATACAAAAACTTAAAATGCACGAAACCCAAAAGCTTCTTGTTGAAGCCAGGTTTTGTTGTGTATTACCTCATGAGAGTTTTGTTTCCCGTGTACTTCTCCAAACTGGCCAGATCCTTGTGCAACAGCGCTGGCACTGGGCCACCGAGGAGAAGAAGCTGTGCAGCAAACACCCCATGCCTGCCAACCTGCCAATTGCTGTAGTTAAAGGATCAGGGCTGAGAAATAAAAGAAAGACAGAAAGTAGCCATCTTTGCTACAAGCAAGGTGGTATTTCACACAAAAGCAGGAGTTTACAAAGACCAGCCTTTACCAGTGAGGTCAGGCTGTGCAGGGAGGGAGACAGAGGTGTCTCTGTGGCCGTGTCCTTAAGACACTGTGACCCTGCAGAGCGAAGGAACTGAGCCAAGAGAAAGATGTGAGACTCAGCCATAGTGAACTGCCAACACTCTCTTTTCTCAGAGAAGGTAACCAGTCATCTTAACCAGAATTAAGTGCTAGAAAATCCACCACTGGCTGCTGCAGAACCCCCCATTTACAGAGTCCCCCAGGGCCCTCAGAAGGACACATGTGGGTTTGGCCACTCCATGTGCACAGCTTTGTTCTGGCTGCATGCAGTTGCCACTGAACTTGCTGGGAGCTTGCTTAGACCAGGGACATCAGTGTCTGGTCACCACCGAGGACTGAGGGACTACCTCCAGTAGGGACACAGGCACATTCAGCCTTCCCAGGCTTCTGAGCCTGATGCAGGCAAAATAATTGCACAAAAACCAAAAACAAAAAAAAAAACCCAACCAACCAAACCAAACAAAACAAAACCAAAACAAAAACAAAACAAACGCCAAAATATTCCACCAGGTCCTGCTCCTTAAAGCTTTAAGGCTTGGCAGAAATTATCATGATGAGTTTCCCCACCTCTTCATCCAGTTACATTTATCTTCTTGTCAGGTCTTCTTGTATTCAAACAATAACAAATACGCCAGCAGTTTAAAGCTCATTTCCTCACCCTGCCTAGGAACAACTCCAAGTCCTGACATTTACCTGGTCCAGGAACTGTTTTATTTTGCCAAGGTTTCTCCAGACCCCGCATGACACCTTGAAAACCCTTACTTTTCAACTTTCACCATAGCTAGACAGTAGCTGCTATTCTTAAATGCAAGTCTGACAAAGCTGAGCACAGCAGGTATTAATAAACAGCTGCTGCTCTTCTTCTTGAGCAAAGCAATGAGATGCTGCTGAAAATCTGTTTACATGGTTCTTAAAAAGCAAAGTTCTTCTTTCTCTCCAGAAGCATTATTGATTTAATTGAAGAACTCCCCTAGGAGAGGGGGTTGCCTGCAGAAAGGTTACAGCCTGTTAAGAAAAAATTATCTACATCAATTGTCAGCTCTTTAACCTAATGATGACAATCTTGAATAGCTTGCTCTACACTGCAAGATTACATACAGCACTTAATTAGATTAATTAGCAAAATAGAGTTATCATAAAGAGTCTGGCTCTATATTTCAGTGCCAGCAAGGAAGGGGGAAAGGGGGAAGGGGAAAAAAGTGTGTACCTTAGTTGGAATGAAACCTGCCACTCATTAGATAGTCACTGGTAACTGCTGTGGTTTGATTGTTGAAAACTGGTTTTCTTGTCTATCCTGACATCTGAAAAATAAGCTTGAAAAGCTTCTCTTTTTTTTAATGGATACTTGCAATGAATACAGCTTAGGACTGTTTGTCACTGTTCTTCCAAGGGGTAGTGTTTCAGTAAAATGAATCTATCCTTAAACTAGTAGAGAGGTGCTGTAAGGGGAAGTAGGCGAGGCAATGGGGTGGCTGTGTCTGGTTTCTCAGCATAATAGTCCTGTGCAAGCACAAGCGTTACCTATTTCTTCAGAAAAAAACATACTTGAAAAAAAAAAGAAAGAAAGAAGTGCATAAATTGATGGTCTTTGCCAAGTCTGAGATGTGCAGGACTGAAAGAATAATGTTTTGTGGGTTTGAAGTAGATACCAAAGTGAGTCAATGTTATGTTTCATATTTCCTGTTCAGGGAGCATCAACATTCACATGATGTTAAGCAGCAAAACCCAAGCCCTGCTCCGTGCTTTGTTTATTGAGCATAAACTGTTGTTTCACACTGAAGATGCCATCTGCTCTGTGTCAATCAGATATGTCAAAGTTGTACAACATCACTTCAACCAAAGGAGTGGTACCCTTTAAGTAAAAAGGATGGATTTGGATTCCCTACTTTCATGTAGAAATATTAAAGGAGTTGTTCAGAAACTTTCTGAACCTTTGACTTCGTTTCTAAGTGTGGTAAGCTGAGAAATTTCTCAGGACAGAAAAGCTGTAAGACCTGCAGTACTCCAAAGGAGTAAAGACAGCTGTGCAACCCTGGGGAAAAAAGAAAGCGTAATACACTATTTACACTGGTCAACTGGGCCGGAGGGTTATGGGAGAAGGGAAACAAAAGATGATGACTTACTACATTTTAGTAAAAATTATTTTACTAAGGAAAATGTCAAGTAAGCTTAACTTCTTACTGGATGCAATTATAACTTGATAATTTTGTACAGAAATGCTCCATGTCATGACTGATATCTTCAATTTAAAATAATTTGAACTATCTAAAATTATTTTAATGATATTAATATGTAATTAAGTTTGAATGGGAAGACACTACCCAGAAGAATTTCTAACTGAATGCCAGGTAGTGCCTGATGGGTGCTTTCAGTTTCTTTATACTGATGTGAAAAAAATTGAAAAGATTCGATTTACAGGGGACACATATAACTGGAGTGAAGTGAAAACATTTGAACAGATGGATTTGTATCTCTTGACTATATGACAGAATTATATGCATTTAGGAAAGAAAAAACCTTTGACTAGCAATGGGACCTCATGTGATGTATCGATAGCAGGGATTGTGTCTCTGTCATTCCTGAACATGTTTTCATACTGTCAAGACCAGAATTTATGCTAAGAGATCAAAAAGGATTAATAATGAAGAAAAAAGAATGACTTGAGGCATTGACAATGCACTTCAGTGAGATATTTCAATCTGATACAAAATATATCTTTCATCATGATTGGACTACAGGAAAGATTTCTCATTATAGTGGGATCTTTTATCTGGTGAATGAGTGAAAGTTCCTGACAGACAAACACAGACTAGAAATAAAGTGGAAGTTCTACCATGAGAAAAATTAGCCTTTGAAAAATACAGACTACAAAACTTGTT
>JAOXXN010000420.1:115708-133751 GCA_026770055.1 Myrmophylax atrothorax
TTTAGTTTTTCATTTTCATAATTTCATGGCTCCTAGGAAAGGATGTGGATTTAAAGAACTGCTGCAGGTGAATAATCTAGACAGGAGACACTAGATGAACTGGTGCTTATTTGTGGTGTTAGGCAGACTAAATTATCTGAAGTGTTTCAACCTAAATTTCTGAATACCTCTTTTTCCTCATATATTGAAAGAGTATTTGCCAGAAATTTTCAGTAAAACAGACCTGAGATCAACTTAAGAGTGCACAGTAGCATCCCTCATGTAGAGGAGATGGAGCTGGGATTTTTTTCTTTCATTTTCTGCAGAGAGAGAGAGTAAACAGTGGCTGGTGAGATAATAAATTCAGCTTTGTGGCAACTTTCAGGAAAGGAGGCAAAAGTGTTATAAACAGAGGCAGGGAAACCAACTGAGATAAAGTTAGAAACAACCTCAGTCTGGACCACAGACTAATATTTACACAAAATATGTAGAGAAATTGGAATATAAATAGCTGTCAGTGGCTAAAGTCAGGATGTTTTATATGAGTAAAGTACCCCAGGGAAGATATCCAATGATTATTTCCAGCATGACTGGTAATTTCAAAAACTGGCTCCAGAGGTGTAGCCCAACAAACATTGATTTTTAGTGGTGCTGCTCTATTTTGAGCATTTTGATCTACATAAAGCCATTCCCAACAGCAGTGATTACATCCACCTGACCCAGCTCTTGCTCACCTGGAGCTGTGTCCCTCCTAAATAGGACAAGATCTCTCAGTGAGCATGGAAGTGGTTTAGTTTTGTTGAAGTATCCTCGGGGAGAAAATCCACAGCTCTGCCACAAGATAGCCATAAATAGATTGTGGTGTACCCCAAGTAACATGTTACACATAAACCACACAGAGCCTTCCTGTCAGATCCCAGGATGCCACCGCACCTATGCTCAGTCCCACGGACACTGAGTTATGTGTTCAGCCGGGCTCAAAAACACAGTATGGTTTGAGGTCTACAAAAATATATTCTCACCCAAAATATTCCAGGCCACGCCAGCCTACGCTCAGTCTTCAAACACCCCTGAGATCTTATTTCTCCTCTCCATTACAAGCACTAAACAACTCCTCCTCTATGTGCAATTTGCTTCCTCAGGAAAGCAATTTGGAAGCTGAGGTCAGCAACCATAAACTTTATGCTACTTGGAAAAAGATGAAATTATATTTCTTAAAAGGGTCTTGGCCACTCTTTGCAAGACACAGCCATTTGATTGCAGAGTTTTCCTGGCTCAGTAACAGAACAACTAGTAAAGCCATCCCCAGTGTGAGCATTTGATATGGGTCTCTGGAGACAGGCAGCTCTGCAATGAGCTGACTTAGACACTGAAACGAGAAAGAGACTGTACTGGATTTCACCTCAAAAGGGCTCTGATGCATGTGAGATGTGCCAGACCCATGCACAAGGTCTGCTCATTCCTGAACGATGCTGTTAAATCTTTTGATTTATATATTAGAAGCAGTTAGGGCAGCCCTCACTATCTAATGCTCCAGCAAGACTCAGAATCCTCTTCCTTCATCAGTGCTGTGCACCAGCATCCTGCTTGGCAGAGCAAGCCCAAGGAAAGCACACAAATAACAAAGACAACCATTCCTGTGACTCTCAGATTCAATGCGCTTTCTATTCACAGACCCTCATTGGCTGAGTCCTCTCTGTCTGGCTGTGTGGCCAAGGTGCAGCGCAGGACAGATGCAGTTGTGGTTGGTCATATTCTTACCTGAGAGCATACAAGGCCCAGTGGCAGTCAGGTGAGCTGCTGACAACGTTAAGCTAAAACCTGCAGAGTTGGTGGGGAGTGCATCCCAACATGTAGCATGTGAGAAAATAACAACTTGCAAAGCACCTGATCCCACTTTACTGCATTACCAAAGGGGAAAGACCTGGCCACCCTCCTGCCCTGCCCTCCTCTTCCTCACTCTGTGTGTGTGTTGGACACAGAGGCAGCTGCTGTGCTGGGCTGAGTGGGAGGGTTAGGCTGGTCACCTGCCTGCCCATTGCTATACATGAGAGTTTGAAGCACTGCAGTGGAAACAGTTAATAAAATAAGTACACTCCATTTCTACGTCATTTAAACTATTTTCACTTGTGTCAGCTTTGATTTTACAAACCCCCCCATGTTGTGTCTGAAACCAGTTGGCAGTTTGAAGCTTTTGAGAACAGTTTCACAATGGATCAGCAGTATGGGGTAATACATCTTTACGATACCAGACTAGTGTTTCTTTCCTTTAGGCCTTCCAGCTGAATTTGAATTTAGCTTTGTTTTTAGTGTAAGCATCCTTACAACTCCAGATCACCTCAGCATGCTTCAAGCCACTACAAAAGTCTGAGCTTTCAGCCTGCATTTGCAGCTCATCTGACTACAACAATTTACTTGAGAAATATTTGGCAATCCATCCTATTTTGTAATCTTCCCTGCTTTGTTTGCAATGTTAGAGCTCTTTCAGTCCTAAAAGAGCTGTGCACATGAGGAGAAGAACAAAGTCTTGCTGATGAGACATTTAAATGCCATAAAATGTCACAACATCAGATAAGCTTCAAGATCATAAAAAAGGATTAAAAGTGCAGAGAGTTTATTGGATGCTGGCATGCAGTTAATAGCACTTTTGCAATGGCTTCACACACTGTTACTGTGCAGTTTTAAATGTCATGTAAGTGTATAATTCCACTCAAACATAATCTTTATTATGAGAGCATCAATAACAGAAAAATCTAATTAAAGAACAAAAAGTGTGGTAGAAACATAACCTTTTCATATCAAATTGGTAATGAACTAATAGAATTCTATGAAGGATATTATTTCAGAGGAGGACTGACATGCACAGAGAAAACCCCATCTTTCAGCACATGGTTTAGTGGAAGTTCCTCCTCTCTTTTTAGTAACCCATCCTCTCCCTTTCTATCCTGTGGCTGCATCAAAATACATAAAAACAGCAGCTGGATCTTTGAAATCACCCTGTTTATTTCAGCTCAATTCATCTACGCAGTCTATTACACCCAAGCCTGTGGCTGATGAATTACAGCTCTGTCAACCGTCCTGTCTAGCAAATTGCCAATGTATGAGAAGGAATCCAATATCACTATCAGCATTTCAGAACACCATGGATAACGTAATAGCAGCCTATGTTTCCCTCGTTCAGTGCTTACCCCAGGAAACTAGGCCATGGTGTCCTTCAAACCATAATGAGAATTACTATGGGGAGGACTGTCAATCTACATAACAGAAGAAATGAGGCTTGACAGTTCAGAAAATTGGGGATAAGTACAGTAGCAGAACCAATTACTGCAAAAGGATTCATTTTTTTCTTCATACTCAGTCTGAAACAGCTAACGGTGACCCAGGCTATAGTTGTTGACTAATTATGACAATACATGCTTATCTGTTTCTAGCTGTTGATTTTGGCTGGGAAGACTTGCAATATGATAAAGTTCCATTTAGGGTCTGTCTCTCCCTAAAACATAATTAAGTCCAAGCTATGAACATGCCATATCACACTGCGGAAGGATGATCAAGATAGCTCTCATCCCTTTCTGTTTCTTCTACCATATCCCTATAGAATCACTATCAATATAAATATCACTATATATAAAAATACTTTTTATCTTGTTCTTTGCATTTTCAAACATCACTTGCTTTTCTTCTGCACTGATTACTCAGGAATTATTACTCTTCCTCCTAGTCAAAGATATTACAAGTTACTTGATACATACTGTAGACTGACAGTGAGAAGAAAGGTTTAGAAGGGCATCTGAACAGCACCAGTTTTTCAAATGCCTTTCCCTGTGGTCCTCTGCTCCCTAACACTGCAGGGTTCCCTCAGTCCTGTTTCAGAAGTGCTTTCACTGTCAAACCTAAGGCCCTTTCTTTCTCAGATCTTGCAGAACAGTCCTTCCTACAGCTGATCACAGAATCACAGAATTGTTGGGGTTGGATAAGACCTCTGGAGGTCACCTAATCCAAACCCCCTGTTGCTAAAGCAGGTTCAACTAGAGCAGGTTGGGCAGGATCGAGATGGCTTTTGAATATCTCCAGAGAAGAAGATTCCACATCTGTGGGCTATCTGTCCCAGGGTTCTGTCAGCCTCGCAGGAAAGAAATTCTTCCTCATGTGCAGGCAGAACTTCCTGTATTCCAGTTTGTGCTCATTACCCCTTGTCCTGTCACTTGGCACCACTGAAGAGAGTCTGCTCACATCCTCTTGACACTCTCCCACTTAGGATATTTGTAAGCACTGATAAAACTTCCTCTGTTTTCTCCAGGCTAAACCAGCCCAAGTTTCTCAGCCTTTTTTCATAAGAGATGTTCCAGTCACCTCCTCATCTTCACAGACCTCCATTGGTTCCTCCTCCAGTAGTTTCTTCTCTTTCTTGAACTGAGGAGCCCAGAACACAATACAGCAGTTGTTTGAGCCCTGCTGCAGCCTACTCCAGGTCAGCAGTAGTTGTTGGAGAGGACAGTCATGACAATGGAACTGGCTGGGAAAAAAGCATGTGATGAAACCATGTTTCTGGGCTCCCTAAGAGTCTGTCAGAGCACTGAAAGGAAAGATTGCTGTCTTCTTGGTGTGCTAAGTGTAAGGACCTTTGTGTTACAAATAGCCAGTGGCAAACAGCAGAAATATCACAGGTCTAAGCAAGAAAAATGGATTCAGAAATTCACATAGAGCTGACTAATGCAATGAAGAGTTTGAAAGCAGAGCTGGATGCCCCCAGCTGGGTGCCTCTCACTGCTGTCATCCCTTGCAATTCAAATTGGCTCTCCAGCTTTACGTAGCAGTCAGCAGCAGCCCTGCGAAGCTAAAGACATCTGGATGTCAGGTGTTTCATGGATACACCACTAGGAAACTCTTTTAGATACACAACCTGGTTTCTAAATCCCAGTATATAGTTAGGACTTGTGGGACTCGGTGCAATCATGTGGTTCTGGATAGGTTTGAACTCTGTGTCTAGTCCTTCCTACTGTCACTAATGCTAAAGCAGGGAGGCTTGCTTTTAACATGTTTATGGTAAAATAATTGTAAATCATGTGCACTAAACATAAACCAGAAACATACAGGGAAAACATAAGATCTCCTGTAGCAGCTGTCATTGGCCATTAACTTGTACCAGTTGTTTCTGCAGATAGCTTACAGTTCTCTCAAATATGACGAAATAGAGATTATTTAAGGCCCTAATGCATGACATTTAATCATTCTTTATTTAGTGCAACACACTAGAACTCTGTAATTCCGTATAAATTGCAAGGTATTCTTCTTGAGCTCACAAAGATGGCCTCAGTGAAATCCTGTGGCTGTGACTACCACCTATGTGTTTCACCACTTACCTACTTTATCTGTATTTGAAACAGCTCAGTAGAACCTAAGAAACAGTAATATTTTATGATCAAATATAGCCATTCTTACAGTGTTAGAGGTACTATTACTTGCACTGCAGATCATAAGATAATTTTAATCTGGCGCTTCTAATGAATAGTCTATGAACAGAATCTTAAATGAGAGGGTCTGATTTTCAGAGATTCTGCACTTGGGGGAATTGCATTGACGTCATTTGCATGTTAGATACCTAGGCAATTTGCAAAAGCTGCAATTCCAGCATTGCTTATTACAGTGGTATTTAGTAACTTTCTAGCATAGTATCTGTACAAGAAAGTAAGTACATGACAAATATAGCACTGCTTAAAAACTGGATTGGGGTTTTCTATGTGGATTATGAAAAATGGGGAGGTGACTGATTTTAGAGCGCACAGTGCTCCCACCCATTCTGTGCATCTCTACCAGTACAGGTGCACGTTATCTTTTCAGGGTCCTACTCTCAGGATCATTCTGTTTTCAGTATTTGTGGCTATGGTAGGCAAAGCGTACCACTGATTAGCTTGAAACACTCTGTTCATATTTAATCATTGTTCTTGTAGTTTTCCTCTGGGCGTTGAGCTATGGCAGATATTTTATGTAGGCAGAAAATGCCATTTTTCTTCTGCAAGAATTCTTCTGGGGAGATGCTGTCAGAGTGCTCCATCACATGTGATGGATCATCACTTACAGAGAATTATCTCTAATACAAAATTGAGTTTTTATCTTGAACTGTCATGTCTGAGAAGTCTCAGCTGTGACACAGGGGAATGGAAGGACCTGGATTTAGCAGCTGATTCCTCTTCCAGGACTGAACATATCCTATCTCTCATACCCAGTTCTGTCCTTAATCTTTTAACAGCTGCCACCTCCCCCTCATGGCCTAACATTACAGTGATGAAATTTTCAGTCCAGAACCATGTGTTGTCACAGTGCTGACATCACTAGTGATCTTCAAGGACTCTGACTCTTACTATTGGTGAGCTACTAGCTGTTAAACTTATGCTAGAAAGAGTGGTGGAAAAATACTGTTAGCAAATCAATGCAATGCTTTCCCACAAAATAAACTTTGAATACTGATTCTGAATCAAGGCTCAAAAAACCCCCAAAGGGTGGGAAGAGTGTACGGTTCTGTAAAACTGTGTGCCAATAAATGTAAGCACAAAACATTGCACCCCAGAGAATGATGTTCAGGAAATGCTGTTTCCAGTCCCATTTGCTGACTGCTCCCTGACACACACATGGGACTCTCTGAAATGCTGCAACAGCCATTACTCTCCTGGGAAACTCCCTACACACTTCCACATTTACAGACTCCTGGTCTAAGACATGATCCTTATTTCTCCAGCCAAAGAAATGGTCATTTTAAAGTAATTCTGGCACAAGTAGCAGAACCAGTACAATATATAAAAAGATACTTGAAGATTTTGTTACATATTCATACTTGAAAATTTTAATTATTATTTGGCTAAGGACATATCAAAATCACAGCAGTTATCTGTTCTGGAGAATTCTGAAAGGATACAGCTGACTCCTAAGGCTTTTTCTAAAATTTCTGTGAGGGTTTTTTTTAATCTATAAAATAACGTCTGAGAATAAAAGAAGTGCTTCATACTCTGAGCCATATCATAAAGTCTATATTTTTAAGAATGTAGCAAATTATTTACTCTCCTATTAGACAGTAAGAATATTGGAACGCCCCAGCTCCTGGGACCCCACATAGTCATGATTAGTTTATAATCAAATGATAGAATTTGTATTTTGTAGTTTATAATCAATCGATAGGATTTCTATTTCAAAACCCACTTCATGAATCAGTAGCACATTTAAGAAAGCCTGTTAAGTACATGCCACTGAAACACTATGTAGGCATCAGTGCACTGTGTCAAACAGTATCTAGTGAAACCTAATGTACACGGCATTCAGAGAGTGCTGCCTCCTCACCAAGCACTATTTATAAGTCAGTTTATTTCGCTCCTAGCCACCTTCTGCGGGGGTTGGTTTTTTCCTGCCACTACACACTATGTTTCTTCTGCTACTTCAAAAAGTGGTAGGTGTCATTTCCTCCAATTTGTTGATGGAGGAAGCTGAGGGCCAGAGAACAAAGCCCAGGCCTTGGAGTTCCTGTGCTGTTTCCTGGCCCTGCTGCTTTCCTCTCCCTGATGGTCACCCAAGCACAGCCAGCACCACATCCAGCCCAGAAAAGCTCTGCTCCTCTGCATTTATCTCCATGGAAAACAGATTACTAAGAGAACATCCAAGCTCATTCAGAAAGCTCTTCTACAGACTGCAGGTGGCTTAGTGAGGCTGGATTGCTCTTGACAAACAGGAGAGGTTCATGACAGCTGAATCACTGTTTGGTTGTGCTACTCCCACTCCAGCTCAAGCTGCCTCCTTCTGTACCCCCTTCCCACACTGCCTCTCCAACACTTTTCTCTGGATCACACACACCCCCTCCTTCCTCTCAACTCCACTGTGCCAAAGTGGCACTAAGTGGGAAGTACTATGAGTTCAAATGGGAAAAGTATGAAGGCCAAAGTGGCACATGCAGCTGAGGCCAAAAAGAGAAATTAAGAGTTCAGCATTTGTACCTGACCACTCTTCCAGCATCACTGCTCTCTCTGCCACACCAGATGATATTGTAGAGGAAAAAAAAACATTAGCTTTTGTTTAAAAGTACCAGTAACCAATGGGAAGCATTAGGGATCCGGCAGGATTGCACTGGGACCAGGCCATCCTCTGGCTACCTATACTCCTGGGCTACACATTCTTTTTTCCTTTTTTTTTTTTTTTTTTTACATGCAATTCGGCCTATCTTTCTCCTTCTCAATGCTGCATTTCAGTCCTTAAATGCCTTTCCAGCTTGGTTGACTACAATGGATGCTCCCCAAAGCCTGTGAGGACTCACTGTTGCTCTTGTATAGTGTCCTGTGTCTAATCTTTCTGCTGTGCTCCTTTCTGCTACCCTGTCTTTCCATAGCCACACAGAGTACAGAGGTGATGAGTCAGGAAGGGCAGTTTAATAGCATCCAGAAAAAGAAATAACTAGAAAACCTCAAGAGTTTTACTGCCTTTTTCTTATTAACAACAAGTAAGTTGTAATGAACAAAGAACATCACACGGGTTAGTTTTGAAAATTATCAGATTGACCTGTCCCACAGCTGCTTTCATAACAGAGAGCAACAAGAATCAGGGAGAGGTAAGAATTGTGAAGGGTTTCATTTAAGTGTTTACTGGAGTTCAGAAGACTGAGGGTTACATGCAGATCTATGAATCTTTAAACCAAGTTGTTAAATACTCCATTTAGAAAGACTAATTGGTCAGAGTAAGTAGGTGTGAATAGAAAAAGAAAAAAATGTAGCAAAGTCTACACCCATTACAGTGGAAAGGAGCTAACTGGTGACATCACCATTTTGCTCTTGGTCTCCAAACCCCCTGGGCCAGTCATCCTGCGGCAGCAGCACTCCGGCTGTTAGCTATATAGGGATAGAATGATTTCACAGTAAGGACATGCCATTGCAAGAGCATACTGTGCCATGAATGGTATGATGTATGATCGTCCTTCTTGCAAATATCACTCTATATTAATTTCTAACCTTCAGTTAAAACAAGTGCAAACCCGGTAGTTTAAGCCTTAATGGAAGATTATTACACCATGCACAGGACATTCACAAGTTTCCTTGATCTGTGCAACAAACAATACATACAGCAAGAAGAAATCAGCATTACTTATAACATCCATGCAACAGAAAACTCTGAAATCATACAAATGAAAGAGATATCTAAGCATTGCAAGAGTGAAGAATTGGGTCCCTTCAGATTACTTTATTTGATTTGTAGACCAGCGTTAAAATTTTTGGAACTCACTCCATTTTTCATGCTGGCAACTCTGAATCATCTCTCTCTGCTGTTTCAACTTCAAAACAGGAAAAAGTGAATACAGTAATCAGCTACAGAGCCTTATAAAAATATTCCAGTATTATACAAAGTAGCTGAAAAAAAGGTTGACTCATACAGCATCTTTCACCATGCCTGCATGGGCAAGCTTGTGAAATTGTGTGGGGCACCACACTAGTATTCTTTGCAGGAGCAATGCAAGAATGTGAATAAAAAGTAAATGAAAAAAGGACCTGAGGCACAGGGGAAATATTGCAACGCTGCACTTAAATCCCAGTCCTACTGACCTGTGTAGAAGACTACCATTAACAGCAGAAGGGCCACAGCTTCACCAGTAGAGCTTTGCTCCCACTAGAGATTGATTCCCAGCTCTGCTTTGAAGGCCTTTGCTATTCTGCTGGCACTAGTAGGCTCAGAAGTGCCCCTAAGTAACTGCTGCTGGGGGAATTCCTAGAGAAGAGAGTTGTCTTCTACTGCTGGCTGGTGTGTTCAGAGGGTAGAAGGCATGGTCCTGGGCTCTGTGAGTAAATACTCAATGGCTGCTTTGTGTAACACCAAGCAAAACCAATGAGGCAGGGAGTTTAGACAGGAAGAACACAGATGAAGTTTAGAGACATGCTCCTTTTCCAAACAGGCACTCTTCCTCCTTTTTCTCATGTTAAAAAAAAAGAATTAGCTGGTTAGAGTCTACATGGGTAATCTGTGTGTGAACTTCTCCTTTACCATTTAGCTTTTTTTTTGTTTTAATTAAGCAGTATGTTTGTTGACTTAGGTCTCCATACATACCCATACTCACTCACCGATTATTGGACCCAGATCAAAGCAAAAAAGGCATTCTTATAAATAGTCACCTGTATTTTGGCTCCATCTTCCATAGTTAAAAACTATGTAAACAGTTCAACTGTATTACAGTTTATTTAAGAAAATAAAGGCCCCCAAAAAGTGTAAAGTTAAACTGTGATTAATTTTATTTGGAATACCCCACTGGATATCGGGTGCCTCTTTCTAGATAATCTAAAGTAAACCTTGTGAAAAGAATGTACTGATAATATGGATGCAAAGAGTGCTTTAAGAAAATAAAACTGAGAAAAAATACTACTACATTTGGGCTTGAAATTAGCATCATTGGCTTAACAACAGAGCCAGATACTTTGCTTGCAGGTGTTTACCCTCAACTCTTTCACTTGCAACATGTAAATTCCCTGAAGGATTTTTGGTTTCACATCATCTTTCAGAGTATCTGCTTGACTCAGCTCATTTTAAGACTTCATGGTACACAGAGATTTGGACTGAGCATAAATAATGCATGAAAAGTGACCTCCATTTTAAGGAATCAGCACTACACTCAAATTCTAACATATTTAGACAGTCACTTAACTAAATGCATGTATTTTAACTTTTTTAAAGAGATGCTGTGCATCAACATAACTCCAAAAAAGTATTATCATCTTTTCTAACAAGATAGAACAGGATCAGAGTAAGTAGTTACATACACTCTAAACTTGAACATGCAAAAAATCTCAGCCCTAAGTGCATGTGATACTCATTTTTCACTTACTACTTTTTGCCTTAAAACCAAGAAAAAAATACCAAACTGCGTTGAATGCTTTCAATGTTTCGTCACCACTTTTCAGGTTGTAATGTGCTAAACAGAAATACATAAATGCTAAGAATACCTCAGGCATTGGTTTTGATAACCTGGTTGGAGGAAGAGACTCTTCAGAAACGGTTCATAAGTGATATAAATTATGTCATTCTGTAAATGCCATGCAAACAGTGGTAGGGCTAGACTGCAAATGGAGCCTTACTTTTAGGCTTCTATGAAGCATAATGCTAATTATTATGACATTTTTCCACAGTCTGCTTCTTTCAATTAGGACTAAAAGTCAGAACTAAAATTCCAAGAGCAAAGGCTTTGGGTTTTCTGATAAAGTGAAACTGACATATATTTATGTCATGGATGAATCTTGATGTAACACAGTTATTTTTCTGTAGATAAATCAGATTTAGATATGATAAGATTTGGCCCTGGAAGACTTAATTTCACACTGGCTCAGAAAACAGCAACCATGAATTTCATGTTGCTTCCCATCACTTCAGGTTTAATCAGAAGACTTCCATCTGCCAACACAGAGAAGAACTGCCTAAAAAGCAACACTTGCAGGTGTTTACCACAGGTTAAATATTTCATTCTGTACAACACAGAATAGAACTCACTCCAGGCCAGATCATAATATTAAGGCACACAATCTGTAACTAGACCCTGAAAGAGCTTAGCACCTTCTAAAACTGTTCCTAACCCATACAGTTTGACATTTGAAGTGCAGGTTCAAGATGTGACATTTACTATGCAAACTGTTTTCATCCTGTCCCACCCCTGCTAAATTTTATAATGACTAAAAAATTAAGTCCCTAATAATTCAGGTGAAGTGCAAGTATACCAATGTTCTTGTTCAGAGCTCTATTGACTTTTACAGAATTTTATACATATGTAGATCTTCATTACAATGCAGAACATCTTGAACTGGTTAAAAAGGAAAGAAATCCATGTAGAATGCATGTCTTGAAGACCTTTAATTAAAACAATGCTTTTCAATAGACATCACCATCTTCCCCTTTTCCCCACAACTAAACAAAAACTGCATTTTCATCTCTGTGAGATTTTGCTTGTTCTTCTTCAAATTTATTAACTTCTGTAATTATATAGTCCATTTTATTGTTAAATCAGAAACAGTAAGAGAACACTGTAGGTTGGAATAATCATTTTACAATGAGCATATCAGCTACAATACCTTTATCTAATATTGTCAGAAAACCAAAACCGAACCAGAACAGCAATTGGTTTATTTTTTTGACAAACCTGCTTATAGAGATATCACCTATTCTGTAAGGAAGAAAATACTCAAAAAATAAAAAAGTTAAAATTTAGTTAAAAGCTTTACTTGTTTGGGAGCAATCTCATAAAACTCTTTTTAATATGAGCACTTCACTTCACAAAATGAAAAACTATTTACATCATTTTACTTGCAATTTGGTCACATTATCTACACACATTTGCAGAAGATCTTAGGCAAAATAGGTATGTATCTTCTTCTGACATAGGCTATCAGATTGATTGCACATTTTCCTTTTACATAATGGCTCTCCAATAGTGCACTGAAGTCAGTGATCACTGTCTAATTACATTCTCATTTTAATTTATGGCTCAACATTAAATCAATACCACCTCAAACCCAAATATCTGAGCAGCTGAATTACAATAGTGTGAAACGTGGATTCCACTTTTCTGGACCTGATTTTCAAAAGAATAATACCTCTCACTAGCACAATTAACAAATTGTGCAAAGCAATAAACTACCTGTGCATCAAATTAGTTTGAAAATCAAGGCATCTTGTCAAATTCTGTCAACGGATTTCCTGCTAATTACATCATCTCATTTAAAAAATGTTCATTTCCCAATGGCACTACAATGAACTTTTCTGCACGCAAATACTGAATTACAGTATCTTTTACATATATGTTATATTTAGGCCAATAATGTAATTTCCATGTTACACAATATCATTGCCTTCACAAGCAGAGTTGCTACATACATTCACAGTTTCAATAGATTGTAATTAGCTTCTCCAGTTGTGCTTTAAAAAATCCAAATATTTTCCAACAGTAAGTGCAAAGCAAATGTCCTATGCAGCTACAATTGGTCACAGAGTTATAAACTCCAAAATTACGAGAAGAGCCTTCTCTCATTCTCCATTTTCATCACCTGCTTTTTCAGGTATTACCTCCAGACTTCGCCGAGGCTTTGAGATTTCTGCATTTTCAGTGCCTGGCTTATTTAGTCCACACGAAAGAGTGGCATAATGGATTTGTTTCAGATTCTCCAATGCTTCATTTTTAGCATATTTGAGAAGATCGGCTTGTCCCTGTAAGAAACAAAATGGAGTTGGAATACACAATTGATAATAAGATTCTCTTCTTTTTGGCCCTTCTGTTTTGTATACTTGCCCTGCTCAAAAGAAAGAAAAAACAAAAAACCCCAAACCAAACCAAAAAACAAAACCCAAACAAAAATCCCAAAGCACCAAACCCAACTAAAAAATGTAAGGAAAAAAACCCACAAAACAAACAAAAATCCCTCAAAATTACATTATTTGATGTTAGTAAGAACCAAGCTCTTTGCTTTCTCTGAAGTCCATCAGTAGCATCAACAGCTACAGGATAGAGGTAATTTCTGCCTAACAGTTTTCTAGTAAGCAATCTGTGCTGTACTATTAATCCATTGAGACTATAAATGTTTCCACATAAAGAAAATTGTAGAGGCTGATTTTAATACTTCAGGGAGACATTTAAAGATTTTCTGGATTTTTGGTTCTTAAGCGGTTTTTTTTTCCTAGCAACGTGATTCAGGCAATAGTAGGATAGTAAAGGACCAATGCCTGTCAATGCATGAAATATGAAAATACAAGTTGGCAAGGAACACATAAAAAAGACAGTGATGACAAAGACTTCACAAGGTTGTCTGCAGTTTGCTATCACTGTCCCTCTTTAGAATCAAAGAATCATTTACTTTGGAAATGACCTTTAAGATCATCGAGTCCAACCATTAACCTATCACTGTCAAGTCCACCACTAAACCACGTCCTTAAGTGCCACATCACTCTTCCTCTTCATAGCATTTCAGCTGTAAGTAAAGCTCTAAGAGAATTTGTCTCCCAGGCTTAGGTTATTTGCCTCTGTTCTACAGAACTCCATCTCTTCGTATCAGTTAAAGCCCTCAAACAGCCACAGCTCTCACTAGCAGCCTATGGACGGCCTTCCCTGCAGCTGGAATCTGCCTACTCTCCCCACACGCAGGGAACGAGCAAGGCTGTAGCACGTGGTGAGCATGTCTGTCTTACTGCAGGGCACAGGAAAGTTCAAAAATGTGCAGAAAGTCTGTGTGGGTCAAAGTGATCGTGCTGTGCCTGTGCTCCCGAAGGAGAACTGCTCCACAGATTACAGAAAAGTCACCAAAGCTTCAGAAATACCTGAAGGGGAGAAACACACACGTACAAACAAAGTCTGGTACTGTAGTTCCTTGAGACTGTCAATACCTCCAATGTCCAGCATGCTATGAACACTGACTGCACCTTCTCCTGTAATTGGGATACTCTTGCCTGTCTGTCTTGTGTGAATTCTGGCTCCTGACAGACACTTCTCTTGAAGAGATGCTAATATTTCTTCTAGAGATATGTTGGTCCTCCTCCTCTGCCAAGTAAGTTTGAAATTCATCTTTACATCTTGATTTTAAAAATAAGGATGGGAAATAGAACAGCAGTCAGATGAAAACATGGTGCACTCATGGTGTGATACTTCTGACGCTTCTTTAGCAACTCAGAACATAAATACTATCCTATGAAGTAAGCAGAATTACGCATCTGCGGCACACAAATTGAAAACAAATTCTAATTTTCTTCAAAGAAATAATGCCTCCCTCCCCTTACCCAAGACTATAATAGTCAAAGTCTTCATTTCTGATGACTAGAGAGGAAAAAAAAATCTAGAAGTTCACCAATCCCAGCACAAGCTTCAGTAATATTTTCTTCTAAAGGAAACCAAGACCATTTATTAAAAAAAAAACCCTACTTTTTTCCAAACTGACAAACAACTAAAAGCTAATTTAAAACACTCCAGCACTTTAAATGAGTCATATCTGGAGTGCATCTGTTTCTAGCCCAAGTTCCATTTTACATGGATTAGTAAAATATAGTTCTGGAACTTTAATCAAGTTGTTTATTATAGGCAGAGCTGCTAGCAAACAGTCTATTAATAAAGTTGTTGAAAACTTCCCAATTAAACCCCCCCTGTTTTCAGTTACTTATATGCTTGCCAAACTTTAACTACTTAAGCTGGTACTTTCTATGCAGGATTCTTGCCATTGGCAAATTTTATTATTATTTCTGTTTAATATTAATTTTTGACCTCATCCATATGGTTCATTCAGTTCTGAGAATAAAGACAGGAGAACGTCATCAGAACTTTTTTAACAATCTTCTATACTTCCTTCCCTACTCTCACTTGGGGTAGGGACTTGTAATTCAAATTACTTCAGGGACCCAGAGTAGTGGATCCAAGTTATGAGCTTTTAATAAACAAAAATCACATTTTGAATGTGGTTAGTATAATCACTCAGGATTTCATTCTTGATCATCCTTCATCTCTTGACAGCTCCAGCAATGTGGCAAGACAACACATATTCCATTCCCACAGAATAATGAATGTGCATTAGGAAAAAAGTTGTTTTTTTCCAGGATGGCTTCTCCAAGCCACCATCACTTGATTGCCAGTGCAGGCAGTCCAAAAGCCAGACCAGAGGAGCGGAAGGAAGAGCCTGAGACAGACACTCTGGAGATGAGGTGGATGGAGAATAGAAGGGGGCAAGAGCAATCTCTGGGACTGATCTGGCATGAAGTCTAGGACTGCAGAAAGGGCAGTTGCACTGAACTACACAAAGCAGATACTAGATCTTACTGAAGAGGAGACTATGAAGCACATAGTGCAACAACATTGAATTTGGATCTGACAGGTGAGCAGAGAAAGACTGAGGAAACATTTGGGATTAGAATACAGAAAGAAAACAGATTGACAAAATCCACCATGTTGAAAGAAGCCTAAAAATTACAGACAAGTAGAAGGACTAAAAACTCAAAAAGAATGAGAGAGCTTGGTAATGAGAATAAAAGCTGGTGAGGAAGAAAAACAAAAACACAGAGCAGGGAGGAGACTGCAGAATATAATTAGGTAGGGTGATGAGAAAATGAAAAGTAACACTCATTGGGAAAGATTTTTAAAGGTGGTGAGGAGGAGGCAATATGAACTAAAAAGCAACAGGAAAATCCACCAGAATAGGCAATTAGGGCCAAGTGGGAACAGAATAGTGGATAGAGGCAAGGGGGAAGGAGGAAGTGAAGGATTATCAGGAGTGGCAGGATTTTCAGCAGGGAACTATGAGTGTCTGGATAATACTGACCAGGGAATGTGAACTTGGCAGACAAAAGAGAATCTGGGATAAAGGGCTTGATTATTGCAGACAAGAGGTGTTCAGATTAAACACATCTGGCCAAGTGATATCAAGTTTAGACCAGGTGTTCACAAAACCAACTGTGTTGTTGTTACCTGCTGGTATGTCTGGATCTCAAGACAAAACAAGAGCCAAGGACTGCTACCAAATATGCCACAAGCTCAACGGAGAGAGGTCTGTGTAATTGATGTGAAGTGCCTAGCTCTGTTGATATACCATCATGAAGCTATATGCTGGGGAAACAAAAGAGCCTGTATCTTAAAAATTCAAGCTGCAATCACAGTGAACACTGCTGAAAAGTAATACAATACATCTGAGAGGCAGAAAAGTTAAAAAGTCATCCAGGGCTGAAAAAATTGCCTCCATATACTCAAATGAACTCAAAGACCTTCCTTCTAGTTATGTATCAAATGACTCTTGTCCAAGGGCTGTCAAGATTCAGTTTCAATTCTTTATATTCTGTGCATCCTGATTTTCACAGTAGGTGCCATTGACTCAAAGGTAAGTTGACAGCAAAGTTGACTACAAACTGAAACACAGCAATCTTGCAGACCTATGGACTACTCAGAGGTCCTTCACCTACTTACTAGTCCCAAATGACTGTAGCGATTTGCTCTGATAAAATGCATATTGTAAAATCAATAAAAGAGACCACTCAACAGCTCAAACTTTAGGCAAGCAGGTTCATCTTAAAGGAGTACCAAAAAACCCACATTCAAAGAAACAAAGCTGCTTTGTGCAGAGAACTCAGTGCTGGAATCTGGAGCGTGGCAGAACCAAACCCATATGCTTCCCACTGTGTGGTAGGGCTATCTTTGTCAGGCTTTCACCTCAGATTAAATCAAAATGTAAATGAATTTAGTCCTTAATGTTGTCTGGCAAACACACCACAAAACTTGAATTTACTCCCAGCACTGTGGTTAACAGTCAGTTTGTGGTAGTTCCAACTGGAAGTGGGGCTGATCTAGGCATTGCACATCACAAGTGCAGAGCACTGTGAGAGCACCCTGCTCACCACAGCAAATGACAATCACTGCTCCCTGTCCTTCACCATGGCTAAAAGTCACTAACAAAACTGAGCACTACATAACTTGAATACCATCTATTTCATGTATTGATGTTTACAAGCTTCAAAAGAAGAATCAAGCAGCAAGTTGCATGAAAAATACCTTAAAGAATATCAAAGAATACAACTGATATCAGTCAGAAGCTTTTAGCTTTTAATAAGCAACATCAATAAAGGATATGGATTACTGTTGAAGCCCAATTCATACCACTCTGTCCCTGTGTTCCTATGTCAACTAGTCTGGTTTGATTTTCATTCTTTTTGTTTTAAAGCTTTTGGCTAAGCAGCAGTGTTTTTATATCATAGCTCCTTACAGGTAACTGAAAACAAAACCAAAATGTGTCCTATCAGTTCTCATACCTATGAAATGAGGCACAATTTGAGTCAATTAGATATAGGATAGACTAGAATGTCTCAGCACAGCTATCTTTATAAACTGTTTTGTATTCACTCATGATTTTTGGTTAACAGGTTCTTCACTAGGTATGTGAGCATGAAGGTAAAACTGTAGAGAAGACATTTGATATACCTGCATGAACACCCTTTCTGCCCCAAAATCTCGAGCAACTCTAATTAATCATAGAATCAATTGGGTTGGAAAAGACCTCCGAGATCATCAAGTCCAACCCTTGATCCAACTCCAGTCCATTTA
>JAOXXN010000420.1:133851-195023 GCA_026770055.1 Myrmophylax atrothorax
CGTGCCCCCTTGTCCTATTGCTGAGTGCCTGGGAGAAGAGACCAACCCCCACCTGGCTAGAACTTCCCTTCAGGTAGCTGACTGGGCTTTAGCTCAGGCTCTGGAACCCAAAGTCTTATCAGGAAATGTAAGAAGCCCATATCCCTTTCCCCAAGTGTTTCTCTGAGCAGTGGCTGTTACATATAATGGGACACTGCTTGGAGCAGGCTAGTCTAGTGCAAGGTGTCCCTGCCCAGGGCAGGGTGGTTGGAACTAGACAGATGATCTTTAAGGTCCCTTCCAACCCAAACCATTTTATGTGTTTCTATGACATACTACAGTATTCCATGCCCAGCTGACATACTCTGAGCGCAGTTTTGGAATCAGGACATAAAGTCCTTCCCAACTTCTAAATATGGGTTTAGTTAGGAGCCCAAATCCCATCAGTCCAGCAACTTCAACAGACTAGTAGCTTCAGATATTTAAATGGAACTGGGATGTGAGAGGTCTTCCAAGGACCTCTAGGACTAGGCAGCAGTTATCAGAGGGTTTATGAATGTTCCATGGCTGCCTGAATCCACTTGGAGATTTTATTGAAAAAATTCACATGATTTAAAGTAAGTAAGAAGTTGCAGTCCTATAAGTGCCTTGAATATTCCATTTATAAATACATTTTTAAAATACTGTAGGTGCAGAACTAATGTTATTACAGAGATAACAGATGCCATGAACGGCATGGCATGCCTTGGGATTTCTTTCAAGAGAAAGTAATTCATGTTGTCTAATGTGACCTGTCTAAAAACTCATAGCCAAAAAAGAACATCTAACAAATGCTGATGTTAGGAGTCCCATCTTCATTCTGAAGTTCCACTGAACTCTCTTTCTGTGTTTAGAATAGCACTTTGTTTGCAAAGACTAATTTATAGATGCTGTTATGTTCTTCCCATCAGCATCTCAAATTCTGAGCCTATAGAGGATTTTTCCTCAAAGTTGCTATGCCATGCAAGTCCATACATTTTTACAATAGGTTGTTTGTAGGACTCTGCTGCAAGAGCAGTTGCAGTGATTTTCTTTTTTTAACTGTATACTGTCTGGCAGAAAATGTAATTCCCTATGTTTAGAAAATGTGAATGTTATCAGTCTGAGTAATAACAATAAATAAATAACTAGCAAATGATCTTGCAAACTGCATATTTGAAAGAGATCAATATTCTAACAGTGTACAAACTCCAAATCTCTCAGGCAACAAAGTTCAGTAAAGCAGGCTAAATTTACTCTAAGTGATGTTCCAAAGTTAAACAAAAATCTCTATGTACATATATGGGGTAAATAAGAATGGGCATGTGTGCATCTGCACATACACAAATTGGATGGAGATATTTCAGCTGAATTCAAACATACTATACTAATAATAAATTTGGCCACATGGTTTCAAATTAAGAGAAATTAAATCCTTTAAAACAGTAACTGTAGCGCATATGCGTGCAAACACACTTACAGATATTTAATAGCTATGTCAGATGTTCTAAACAGAGAATTCCCCTAGAATTAAGCTGTCAATTTTGTTATTTTATCAAACTTTCCATTGCATCAACCGTAGTCAAAATGTCCCAATTAGAAGAAAATGATCAATAACTATCTTGAGGGTAAAACGCAGCTTAATCTGTTTGGAAAATACATTAGCTACACCATGTGAACATTCCACGACTCCTCTGTGAGGGAGCTGAGGATGACACTCACACAGAACTACTTAGTACTGCTGCTCAGAGCCCCACAGCAACTCCTAAATCGCGACTAAGAGTCTACACAAAATACTTTTCCTAATTACAAGAAGAATAAAAAGTTAAATCCACCCAAGCACTTCACTGCATTCAGTGTGTTGGTTGGTTTTGCTTGTTGGACAGCAAAATCTGAAGCCACTGGATAGGAAGGCTTTTATTTTTGTGCTGTTTGAGAAGGAAGTTAATTTGAAGAAGGCAAGGAATTGAACAGATAAAAGAAATTCTTCTTAAAGTGGCTCAGATTGTTGGTGTCCTGCTCAATTTCTACTCTAAAAAATGTGGGCATTTACTTTCCATCCCTTTTCTCTCAGAGGTTTTAGAGAACTGGAAACATGGAAAAACATAGTTAGATCAAAATTATGATTGCAGGTCTTTTTCTCCAGACAGGAAGAGTAGTGTCTTAGAAATTGATCAACTTCTACTCAATTATGAGACAGAAAAAGAAGTTATGCTTACAGTCCATAATTAAGAATTTGGAGTGAAATACCTCAATGTATCACTTCAGATAAATCACAACCTCTAACTTACCATACATCTAAATGTGAGTAACAGCACTTAGCAGATGCCCATCTGAACTGTAATACCTGTAAATAACTTTTAAGATGTAACAACATACCAGAACTTTCTGTAACACCTCCTGTTAAGTTTCAACAAGAGGCTGATTAAATATCTCACAATTTTTTTTAAACAAAATGTTCATTATGGGACACATTGATATTTTCTCAATAACCTCTTCAAAAGGAAAGCCTTCTAAATTCATAATTATGTTAATCCTAAAGACATGCACAAAAGCCCTTTAGTGCTCTGAAAAGCCAGATCTACCATGTGGCTTCTTCAGTTCCTGGCTAACACAGAAATCATAACTTCACATTTCAGTCACTCCCCAACTGCAAACCTCCCCTCCACCATCCCGTATGTTCTGAACAGAAAGCAGAGATGAAGGTACTGCTGTTTCAGGCAGTATTAAAATAGATTTCCCTATCCAAGCTGGTATCTGACACTTTTGACAGAAAAGAAGGAATAAGACTTTCTTCTTTCGACATTAGCCCAAACCAACTGAAATGACTCCTTTCTATCCCCTCGGAAGCACAGGACTGGTACGTGACACACCCCATACACTGTCTTCAGGAAACTCTGTTCTAATAAAGGAAACATGCCACTCTGGTCCTTTATCTATAAGCAGAATCTGCATTCATATTTTTACAATGTATTAGCTGTACATGCTGTAGCAAATTTCTCCCCTTTTTGATTTTCCTCGGCATTGGACTTGTGCAGTATAACAAAAGGAGGATGAAGCACCAAGCAACATCGTGAAAGGCTTCACAGTTAAAACCAATACGGAAAGCTGGATAAATACATATGTATTATTGCTTTTCTGTAGTAGTTCACTGTAACAAGAGGTAATAGGAAATTGTATTTTCAAGAAGAACCAAAAATAAAAAATATGCGGAAGAAAAGAATTTTCTAAAACAGACTTTATAGTTTAATGTAGTGATGAAATATTTGATTGAGTGGGAGAGCACCCATTAGTGGATGTAAACACAAAGCTTGAACAATTTGGGCTAGAAGAATAGTGTCAACAGAATAAATTAAGGGAGGTAGTTTTGCTATCTCTGTAAATTTTGTTACACTGCTGAAATGAAAGCCCAGCAATAGCAAACCTGAACTGTACCACATTCCAGTTTCCTGAGGGTCTCTAACTGAAAGCTTTTTTACACTTCATCATTTACTCTTTTGTCAAAATGTAAACAAATGCATTGGATAAAATGTAAAGACAGTCTCCAGCTCTTACACACTCAGCTTACTCCAGCCTGGATTATGAATATAATTTGTTTCTACCATTAATCACCATTCATCACTGACTGCAGTAGTAACAGCCTCCCTTTTGTTTTTCAGTAACTGCATTAACCTTAACACCCTTACTCCCTTTCAAATTACAAAACAGGCTTCCTTCCAGCCTGAGTCACTTTGCAGAAATCAATACTCATTGTTTCACCCAGGTATTCAAGATTAGCAAGGATCGTGTTAATATTAAAAGGCTGCAAGAAGAAAATGTCAGCCAAACTAAATGAAATAAGCTTCCCCAACAATAAAACAGAAGAAAAATTCACCTTGACAGTTTGCTGTGTTTCAAGTTATATAAATTAAACTGACTATGATTATAGAAGTGAATAAATCCATTTGAATTGTGACACAAAATAATGACCAGTAACAATATTAAAATGTCAGTTTTGAACAGAAAAATACAGTAACTAACCAAAGGAAGACACATTACCTTTAAAATTGTAATGTTCCATGTAAAACTTTCTACTGATTTTTGCAGTTTTCTTTCTTTTAAGCCTTCTCTTGCTCCTATATTCTGCAGGTTTTCATGAAATTCCATTGCTGTGAAGAATAAAAGAGGAAAGAATACAGTATCTATTTTAATACATTTTTGTGATCACAGAGAGAGCAATTTGAAACTAATATGGCAAAAAGACAGTGCAAAAGCTTCAGAAATTTCATTCTTCAAGCACATATCTATCTGATATAGTAATATGCAACATTATGTAACATGCCAATAGACACAAACGTCTATAAGCCAAAATTCACTGAAAGACCTGATGGGTCATTGCTTTTAAAAGATGGAGCCCAGCAAGCATTTCCTATGCAAAAATAATCTCTAAGCACAACTGAGTTTGTTGCACCATATGCAAAAACCTTTTCGTAAGTTACTATAGGATGGAAATAGTAATTTCATTAACTATTCTATCCCAACAAATTTATATTGTGCCTTTCTCCTTTATGCACTAAGCTTACATCACAGCTGTCCAGCTAACATCTTATGTGCTGGGACCATCCCAGAAAATAACCACCTCACCTTACCCCTGAGAGGAAAAGGAGTAACTGTGAAGGAGGAATGCCAAGTGAACTGCCAAGGACACATTGCCACACTGGGTAAACTACTGTGTCCATAAAACCTGCATCTGATAAACCCCGAATCAGAAATTTTTGACAAAATTCAGATTAGCTTGACCTAAACATTGAGCAAACCGACCAAAGCTTTAATTTTGACCCAGCACACTGCACAGATAGAAGAATAATGCTTTGCTTTTCATGCTGCTGTTACAAGTCATGTAAAAATGAACTTTAAACAGTTTCCTTCATACAGAGGAAGTAAAATGTCCTTCCATGGGTACACAGCAACCCAACACGGATTACAGCAACTTTCCTTTGAAAGTCATACTTTTAACTGTGCTCTCAGGAGCTCTATCTGTAATAACCTAAGGGGTATTTCAATGTCAAAAGTTGGCAAGTGGATCTGACTCACATCTATGAATGAAAACCCAAATTACGGTTGAAGTACAAATTATAATTTTAACTATGTTGGTTGAGATCTTATACTTGCCCAGTGAGTGTATGTACTCCAAACAGGCTGTTGAGAGAAGACCAAATTTTAAGGACACCAAGTATCTCCTCTTCATGATCTCTCTACCCTACACACATCTCTCATTAAAAGTAAGAGATATGAATGTTTTCATTGTACATTCCCTTTCCTTACTCCCACATATATATACACACACATTTTAAAAAATATTCACAGATTCATTTGAAAGGCAAGATTGTTATTTTTAACTTTTCTTACTATTTTGAATTTTGCTACAAGGAAAATAAATGACAAATATTTTCCCCGAATTAAACTACTGTATCATTTCAATCAGATCTCTATAGATGACTCTGCCTCTAAAGGCTCAAATAAAGTTCATGTCATATTTCCCCCAAACAGATTTCTGAACAAGTGAAAAATTGAAGTTCATTAATCCATCACTGTTTCCAAGTACCTATTTCCTGTTCACATCAACCAAAAAAATAAACACCCAATATGATCATGGAAAGATTATGCACAGATCCATATTTACAACATTTCATTTCTAGAGCCATCATGACAATAGAGATTGCCTGATTTGCATGTGAATTCTAAGACAAAGTCATAAACTTCTGGAGTTCTGTACCTCATTTCCATCTATATAATTATTTAAGTCAATGGCCACTAGCGATGGATAACCTTGAACTAGAGTCACTCAGAGAGGTATTAAGAATAATGCTGAGGGGTTTCATGATCAATGCGAAATTGGTGCTTTGTAGACTTCAGATTATTCTCATGTATATGAGATCCCTGGTATCACAGACATGACCACATGTTCTGCCAGCCATAAGAGCTCCTTTTTGTTCACCAACAACCTTCTGTGGTGATGTTCTTCCTTCCTTCCACTCATGCTATCATACATTTCTGTTCTGCCAAAGCCATTCCACTCCAGCTAAGTATACTAGGCGGTTAGCAGGAACATCTCAACACCCTTCTTCAGAAAATGAAACAAAGACAGATCATCCCCCCAGGGCACACACTTGTAACCCCTCAGCAAACAGGTGCCTCCAGCTTAAACAGCACTAATCACCTCCCTATCCCTCAGCATCTCTTTCAGACTGGCCAACTCCTCCTCATCATGCTACACTAAACCTGTCCTACTCTAAGCCTAAACATAGAAGTAGGGACAAGTAGATAGGCATTTTATTTCTATTATAAACTCTTGCCTGATAGACTGAAATTAATTATGTCACCTCTTAGCAGCAGGTTTTCCATCTGCTGAAAGGAATTAATCGTATTTGCTACAGAATACACTGACATCTAAATTTTATAGTATGAATGCAGCACAGCATTTAACTGTCGACTATGTCTCTTTTGGTATTCCCCTTACATGTTCCTGCTTGGTTTTCTTGCATTTTGCCTTGGAACTATCTCATGCATTAACTAGGCTGAAGTAGTAGCACAAGTTTAAATTCCAAAAGTAAACTGCCATCTTGCAAGATAACAGAAAGTGGAAAAAAGAGGAAAAACCTTCTCATTTGCAGCCAAATTAATAAACTAAATTATATGCCCATATAAACTCATGTAATTTTCCTCCAAGTGAAAATTCAGCTCTTACTCTCATTAAGATATAGTAAACAAATCACTTATATGAGGCCTAATTATTTCTAGAATTATTAGTCCATTAGTAATTTCAAACTGCCTGAGAGCTCTTGAATGATAACAGGCACACTACTAACCTGATCTCTCATTCTTACTGTTATTTCTGTATATACTGCCTGTTTCTTCAAAAAGCACAAGTTACTCATGTGTTCCATTTACAGTGGCAGATGTTAAGAAAGATATTATTCACAACTTTCTAAGTGATCATGAAGATTATGGGTGTTCTATTCAGATGGTATTTTCTGGGTTTTAATTTTTGCTATTGCATAAACATCTATGTATAATTAAATTATTATTGATTGTTATCTTGAGCCACAAAGCTCAATTCTAAAAAGCTCTTTCGATTGGTCAACTTTACTAAAATCTTTATTTACAAAGAATCACTGAGGTTGGAAGGCACCTCTGGATATTGTCTAGTCCAACCCCCTTGCTCAAAAGCAGGATCAGATAGAACAGGTTGCCCAGGACTGTGTCAAGTTGGCGGTTGAATATCACCAAGATGGGGACTCCACAACCTCTCTGGCAACTACACAAGAGCCTCATTGAGCCTTTTCTGCTCCAGGGTGAACAGTCCCAGCCCTTCCAGCATCTCCTCACAGGAAAGATGCTCCAGTGCATTCAAGAACCATTGCTGTGGCTCTTGCTGGACTCTCAGCAGTATGTCTGCATCTCTCCTGTACAGGGAAGTGCAGATCTGTATGCAACACTGCAGATGTAACCTCATCAACTCCGACTAGAGGGGAAGGATCACCTCCTTCAGTCTTCTAGCCATGCACTTTCTTAGGTATGTTCGACTTACTCATCACAGCACCCACATCCCTTTCTCTGAAGCTGTTTTCCAGCCAGCCTCAGGTGGTTCTTCTCCAGGTACAGTACTTGGCACTTCTCTTTACTGAACCCTTTTTATAGAGTTCCTATGACCCACTTAAGCAAAGACCTTCAGAGTAGCAGCTCAATCATTTGTTGTATCCACCCTCCACAGAGTTTGGTGTCTTCTGTCAACTTGCTGAAGATGCATTTTGCCCCATCATCCAGGTAATAAAAGAAGATATTTCAACAGTGGTAGCTCTTAGTATCAACCCCAGGGCACATCACTAGTGACTGTCCTCCAGATGGACTTCATGCTCCTGATCTCCATGCTTTAAGCCTGGTTGCCCAGCTAGTTTTCAGCCTCTACACTTAGTTTGTCCAAGAGGATTTTACATGAGATAATGTTGAAAGCCTCAGTAGTCAAAAAAACCCCAAAAACATCCACTGCTCTTCTCTTCTCCACCAAGCCTGTCACATCATTGTAGAATGCTGTCAAGTTGTTCAGGTCTGACAGATTTACCCTTTGTAAATTCATGCTGACTCTTCCCAACTATCTTCTTGTTCTGCATGTGGTTGGAATTTACTCCACCACTTTTCCTGGGATTGAAGTGAGCCTTCTTGAACTGGTTTGGCTGTGGTAACTCTACTGCTTATGACAGTGTTATGAGGTTTCAGACATCACTATCTGATTACCCTCTGAGTTGGGGGCACTAAGAGCACTTAGTTGGCATAAGCTGGATTAGTAAGTCTAGTCACCCCTACTCCACCGTAAGTAAGGGCAAGCTGACAGAAGCCATACAATTTCCTAAGTGCTTGCATAATAAAAACTGATTCAAGTCTTCCACGTTAAAAAGACCAGCTCTTCAGTGACACATTCACCCAACTATTAAGTCACGTAAATACACTGTAATATATGTAACAAAACAGCAATTGCATGATTCAACAGCAGGGTAGTAAACTGAAAAAAGTACTGCCAACAAATTTTCCTAACCACAACCAGAGATTTCACAGCATATCTTTCTCCTCTGCAGTACACTTACAAAGCATCTTCTTAAAAAATACTACAGTACTTCCAAATTATAGTTTTCCCTTCAGTGCTGAATCTCCTTCTGGTTCCCCAGTGAACATGCTAGTTTGAATTTCATTACTGTCTCAGCTTCTCCCTCTCTCTCAGATCCTCTCTCCCAGTCCTGGAATGCTTTAGATGGCTTTAACACTTGTTCATCCCACTTGGGAATACCTTACCATTCAAGATCTTCTGAAATTTTATGTACAATTCTTTTCTCCCATTTTCAATAACTTCAAGTCATTGTTTTGCCGATGCTTGAAATGCTGCAATAAAGAAGATGCATTTCTGTTGCTTCCCTGCATACTGTTGTAGAGCCAATACTGTACTTTCACTAAAAAAAACATTTGGGAATGTACCTCAAATCCAATATTGTAGATACTATTAAAAGTTACTCATCTACTACTGTATTTAGTCTGACAAAACAGTTTTTTAATTTCCTTAAAATAAAATGACTTCATAGGAAATTCACTATCCTTAATTACTAACTAGAAGTGACACCTGTTGAAAGTTGGTGAGCTATTCCTCCCATTACTGGGCCTTCACTATAGTTTCAAAGTACTATACTTAAGATATTGATTAAAATGTGACATATATAGCAGCATAAATTATTCTGCTATTTTTAAATTAGTTAAGAAACATATTAAAAAGGAAAGTGGCCTTAAGTCACTGAGCTGCATGTATTTATGTTTTGACTTTTTTGGTGTACAATATATGTATCCTTGTGGGAACACTGATGATAATTACATATTTATTAAAATCAAGATGTGAAAAAACCTGATACATGGAAAATTGGAGTGCATGTGTGTACTGTAGGAGTTCAGGCTGTTTGGAATACTGAGATTTGTTTGCTTTTGTAAGAGTTACTATAACAAAGCCCTGGCACACAATCTCAGATTAGAGGAAAAAAATTCACACCTTTTCTTTAACTGAGAATGGAGATACAAATTTTTCTTTAGCCAAAACTCTACTTGACATCCTCATTTGTTTTCTTTGATGAAAGCTTTCTTGCCAAGAGCATGATTTACAACCTAGCTGAGACATGAACCAAACAGCAGGTGGGCTCCTCCTGGTGTAGTTTTTTTTTCTCTTAACAAAGAACTTTATCAGGGAAATAGCACAATGGTAGAACTTGGGCGATAAATGTATATAATGAATAGGCCCAATACAAAATGAGTAGCAAACAAAATTTAACTATGTCTGTACGAGATACACACTGGTAATACTCCAGGGAGGAAGCACTCAAACTGCAGTCAAGCCAAATCTGTTTTATTTCAGTCCTGGTTGAGCACTTTGATTTAAAAGCAAATGAAATACTTTTCAAAAAAGAGTAATAAATAAGTAACAAAATACATCTAAACATAAATATTTGTTTATACAACTGCTACTCTTGACCCCATCTTTGAAAGCTAGGCCTTTAATTTTTTTAATATGTTTTTAAATGTTTTTAGTCTAGATTACATTTTTTAAACACTCAGGTATTTCAGCCTCACAAACAACTTCCTTTTAAAGAAAAGTGTACCAGAAAATGTGACTGGGAAAGGAGTGCGGCTACCAGATCACATCACCAATAAATCAAATAAATCATGTTAGAGAAGCAACTGAAGACACTATACTTAGAAATTATCACTTATTTTGCTTACAGAACACTCTTCACACAAAGATTTAGAATGAACCTTAATAAATTACTTAGAGTACCTCTGTATTATCTAAGAATCACTACTAACTGCAAAAAAAAAAGAGTCTTAACAGGAACAAGGATTAGATCTTGAAATACTTCCAAACACCTACTTTCGAAGTCACTCAAAATATTGTATGTCATAACTAGAGAATCAGTTTGTGGATTCTAGGTGTGTTGTGCTTCAGCTTCAAGAAGCTCAAGGTACAAATTATTTTCATTCAACATATTTAGATTAATACCTGTCAAAAAACCACATTAAATTTATTAGTTGTTTGGTATTTTTTAATTATTTCAATTTCTCTGGCAATGTGCACTAGCTCTGTAGCAAGTGGAAATGTTCCTCAGACACAGATATAGATGTACTGCCCCTACTTAGGTGGTTAAAAAAGTGTTTTGGTGCATGGTACCTTACTATTCTTTATAAGGGGCAAAGAAAAATTGTATGCTTGAGATAAACCTATCTCAACATCCCAAATGACAATGGCATCACAACTCACTGAACACCATCCTCTCTGCAAAGATGAAACTAGTAGTCTTTCAATCCACTCATATTCAACCACAGTAATTCACTTTTCAATATAAGACACTTTCTTTAATGTTGGGAATCTACTTCGGACATAAAATAGTCACCAACTTCTTTATGAACCACTGTCACAAGAGACTGAAAGTAGTTGCAGCACCAAGCTTATGCTGGTATGAAGATAAAAAGAGGACACATGTAACATCTGGCCTTGATTTAATTACAACTTTCTTGCTTCCAAGAGTTAAGTAACCAGCTCCACCTTCCTCAAACACTTTCAAGACAATTCTATATAACATTAACATCTCAAACCCAAAGTAAACAAAAATAACATCAACTGACAAAACACATGAAACTCACACCAACACTACTTCTGTGGTTGCAAAACAGCACTTACACAAAATACACAGAAAACCAGACCTTCACATACTGAAACGGCTGTTCCAGAAAATTGACGCATAGTGTTCCACCTCCAATGTACAGAAAATTTCATTCCACAAGGACATTCCTCCACGAAGACAGACTGTATTTCTAAATGTAGGTGAAGTTAAGCCAGTACATGTATGACAATGAACTAAGACTGTCAATAAAGGGCATAAACACAGAGGTATAAGGGAGCAGGGGTTTTTTCCACAGACTGCTGTTTCCATCATTTATTTATCAGCCTTGATCCTCAAGAGAGACCAATGAAATTTAATGGAAAAGTTTCTGATTTTATTGAATGTTAGAAAGCAGACTTAATCAAGACATTGATTTATGGCACATTATAATTTCTCCAGTGTTCAGATCTGGCTGAGCCCATGTTGTTTCACTGACAGTACTAATGAATCTCTTTCACTTCACAATCTACTTTCTTTACTTGCACCTTCTGCACCTGACAAATGTGGCACCTTTTTCTTTCAAACTGCTTGATTAACACAATTAATTTAAACCCAGAGCCATTTCCCCAACCTGTATTTAACTTTGTATCTGTTGTTATTGTTTAAAATATAAAGAAGAGGACTCTTTATCTGAAAACCTGTTCAACTTTTCAGCCCTTGAGCTAATAAAGCGAGCTACAAAATTTGTCTTTCAACCATGCTAATTATAACGCTTTGCTATCTCTGCTTTTTCAAAATTCCCATCTATGGATATGTTGGAACTGTTGGTTGGTCTCAGTCAGCACCTGTTGTACTAGTTATGTTGTCACATGCAGACACAGAAAGCCCATGGGGGAGTAAACAGACTCCTCGTACTTGCCTCTCATTTTGGATTAGACTGTATTTAGGGTAACGGTGTAGCCTTTGAGCAGATCTTGATACACAAAATGTGTGCTGTATTTGTGCACTCTAGTATACTTCTCTACATCTTGAGAGATGTAATTAATCTTGTCTCCTTAATAATTTTGCAGGTAGAAAGTAACAGCTAAAAATACAACCTAATATAAAAGATTAATTTTGCAAATATTTCTGTACTGAGAATGGATATCTAAAATTGAGAATTCTGTTTTAGCTTCCTACAATGTTATTCTGATTTTGAGCACATAACCACATTTTCCAATAATTTTTTCTTACTGAGGTTGTTGCAAGTTGCACGTGCAATTCTAGATAGTCATCATTAACACAATCTGATCTTTTATTGGACTAGAATTACAAGTAGGGGGGGGAAGGCAATGAAGGGGCATACTCAAGAGAGTAATGCAAAAGTTATTAAAGTATTTGCCCTAGTAGCAATGAGTGAGATCAGTAAGAAGTACAAGAGATGTCTCCTAGGAATCATCCATCCATGTGCAAAATACATCACATTCCCCCCCAGAAAATACCATCCAACGTTTTACAATGAGCTATGTGTGAGGAGCATTATAGGAAAAATATGGTGTATGTCTGATGTGAATAACCATAGTGAAAAAGATTTGAGCATGAAGAAAAATGACTGATCCCCTATTCACTAATACTTGATCAGTAAGCTGATCTAAGTGCAAGGCTTCATATCCCACTCTCCCCAGTAAAATGCATCTTCAAGAATATTCAAGGCACCAGAGAGGAACAGGGTTACAGAGCCAGGGAACATACGCAACAACAGTATAACCTGAGCTGTTGTGGAGCTGTACCTGGAGAGGCCTAGAGGACTTGTTTGAGGAGGAAGGACAAAAAGGAAGAAAAAATATAGAAAAAATGGAGCAGACAGAACAAAGAGGAAATAAAAAAACAATGATGGACTGAATACAGAAAGAAAGTTAAGAGCCAAAAATAAAAGGATTATCTTTAACATGCCCTTTATTTCCTTAACTATCAGAGAGAGCTAGCTTATTGTGCCAAGAAATGTTGAAAATGATGATGTGACAAGTGTGGAGAAAGGAGTTAAAACAATTTGATGACTGGCTTAGAAAAAAATGGGAACATGGAGAAAACAAGAAGAGCAGGTATCTCAGAAGCATACTGTCTGGCTGAGAGGGGACTCAAAGTGCAGTTTTAGTCACAGCAGGTGATGTTGGAGTTTATCTGATGGTGGTAAATACTGTAGATGCCTTACTTTTGACAGTGAATCTCATGAAAAATACAGTAATGGATCTAATTCTAAGACGCAACTTGAAGATCAGCACATCCTACTGACACAGTCAAACAAATTAAATATTCTCAGTTATGAAGGCCAACAAAACCAGATAAAGCAGTGTTCCTTCACTTCCTATTTACAGAACGATGGTTTAAGTGCAGTGGCTTCTGATCAAAAGCCAAGACTTGCTGATGAGAGACAGTATTTTAGTAGGCATAGATTAACAAGTTCTGCAGAATTTGTGTAAACTCGATAGTAGCCAGACCATAAACAGTGCAGTTTATCTTTCAAGTCAGGGATAACTGCAGAAATATAGGAAACCTAGTCATAGCCTTTCACTGTTTGAATTAAAAAAAAAAAATTGCATGCCTATACATCCAGTCAAAATGCTCCTCAATATTTAATTACATCAACTTCTTTTGCTGTGTTAAGAGATTATCTAATCTGTGATAACATAGAATATTACTTTTATTTTACATGCTTTGTTTCGATGGACCTTGAGTCAAACTCCGATGTTAGAATGCAAGTTACAGGAACAAACAGTAAAAGAAACAGCTCAACAGATCTGTACATGTCAATTTGCTGCAAAGCTTAAGCAGTAACTGTGGGAAAGTAAGAGTTACAGCTATTTGAACAAAATTAATTATATTCCCTTAATTTTCAATTACCAGAAGTATTTGCCATGTTTTTGTATGGCCATCATCCTAACATTTTTCTGCATGCAGTTCAGATGCAACTTTTTCCCAGCAGATATTGTGTATTGTGCTTATTTTCAACAGCATCCAGAACGGTTGAATATTTCCTTTCTTGAAACAGTATCCTGTTTCTGACACTGCTGAAGGACTGCTTTGGAATACATGCTAGAAAATGTGCTCATTTTAGGTCTTTCACTAGTTACGTTATTAAACAAAAGTCAGTCACTGTACAGATGGGATAAATAAGACAGTCCCTCCTCCAACTACTCAGAACCAAAGGATGAGGAAGAAAGAGAACAGATGGACAAAGAAAGAGTAGGGAGTACAGGGAAGCAATGAAAACTATTTTGGTTAAGGTGGTAGGAGGACATGTGTCAATCTAGCTGTGTTTGCGGGATAATTTTAAAAACAAATTCAAAGGAAGTAGCCTGGTGGATGTTTACAGTGAGCCCGTGGGACAACATGATAGAAAGCATGATGATGGCTGACAATCTATCAGGCAGTGGAAACTCTTGCCACCAAATGAGCAAACACAAGAGAAGCAAAAGCAGCTCAGTCCTGATGCAAAGCGAGGAAAAAATACCAAAATTCATCTAGGGACAGACATCATCAAAACAACAGCCAGGAAAATGATGTGCACAAAGCAAAACTGTAATAGTCAAATACAGAAAAAGGATAGCATAGCCAAGATCTCAGAAAATAACATTCTGAACAAGAGTTCTGGCAGCACAGATGACTAGGGATGGCTGTGCCTCTAAAACCATATGGAAAAAAAATTGTATGTTTTTTATGGGTTGAATTATCAGCACACATAATGCATATTTATGCATCGTATTAGCAGTAAATTGACATTGCTAGACCTGTATACCATAACTTCATTTTCTGAATTAAAACAGAAACCTCAGAGACCATTCCTTGCAGGTATTGTCAAGGCGCCCTTTGCCCCTCATTAATTTACCCTTACAGATGTTATAGAATGATTCAGGATTGGAAGGGACCTTAAAGATCATCCAGATCCAAACCCTCTGCCATGGGCAGGAATACCTTCCACTAGACCAGGTTGCTCAACGATCCTCCTGTACTGTTTCACAGTCATATCTACATTTCATTATGTTCAATAATAGTCACCAGCAAACTCTGTTTGCTCATTGTTTGCCTCCCATCATTTAATACTTGGTATATCCCATTTCCTTTTGAGCTTCCACTGCTAAACACCAAAATGAATTCCTAAGATGTGGTTCTCTCTTTTAACCAGTGATGAGCTCAGGCAGTATTTGAATTCTAAAGCAAAAGAATGCAATCGAAGCTTCAAAAGAGGAGTTGAAGATTGATGTGAGTTGGGTACAAAGAAGGCTATGAATGGGGTAGGATGACCAGGACATTCAAATGCTTTACTCTAGTGAATATATAGGACCATTTTCAGTTTTTAAGAGATTAGGGAATGGACTGGATTATGTTTAAATTCCCTTTAGCACCTAGATTCTATTTTCTTGCAGGATCTTTAACTGGCTTAACAGCAAACAAATATATGGCACTGCAGTCATCTTGATGTTATGTGGGTTTTTTTCATAATTCTGTAAAGAAGTACAGTGGGAACCAAAGCACTACTATGTTCCCATATATCTTCATCATTTATGTATCTAAAATGCTTTCAGTAACTATTAATTAAAAACTGAATGTGCTGAGCTGAAATTAATATGCTGATATGAGGAAAATAGAAACTTTTTTATATAGTTTAATTTTAAAGAACCTAAATGAGGAGAGATGCTTATAGTTAATGCTCTTAACAGAATACTAACAGCAAAGCACCTGCATTCTGAAAATAACCATCTCAATAATCATCTCTTTGCTTACTCAATAGGTCATCAATCTAAGTAAAAAATAATAATGCACTTATTTTAAATTAGTTCTGAACTCTATGAGTCCAAGAGTCTTATTATTAAAGGCAGAAAATGGTTTAATAGAGTGAATCCAGTTTGCCTATGGAACAAAATTCTCTTACAAGCTTGTCCATGATAACAAACATTTACTGCTTATTGGCAGCTTGTGTATTTCCACTTATTTTAGCAGCTTTTTCACTCTTTGAGCACAGAATGAAAAAACCCAGACAAGGGCATGATTTTACTTTTTCCTTATCAGGAAACTACATAGGAAAACATGTAATATTTTACTTGTAAATAATACTTGTAAGTCGCATCTACTGAGATCATGAGATCGATCAGTCATCAGCTAATCTTCAAAAACCATTTACATTAAAAGGTAATTCAATTCAGCTCACTCATCTTAAAAAAATGCCTTGACCCTGCAGGGCTAAAGCTGCCCTAAATAGCAGTATCTATTACATAATCCATACTTGGGCTTATGTCACCATGCTGGAGGGTTCCCATTTAAATGAGATCAAAATCTCCACTATTTATCATGGGCTTTAATTCTTTAGCATTCTTAAACAAAGGATTCTTGGACCCAGCTGTCCTTCATGTAGAGTAAGCTGGTAAGACTCAAGAAAATCAGACAAATGGAAGTTTACTGGAAACCATATAAACTAGGAGAAAACGATCCTTTCTGAACAACAGTAATTCCAAAATACGAAAAATGGGCAATTAGCTTTTGCCTTACCTCTAACCAAGGATCTAAACTGCTTGAGACACTGGTAACACTAAAAAAGTATGGCACACTGCCACTGCAGAAGTGGGAGATGATTTAACTAAGCACACAAGCCTGCCAGACATCTTTATGACAGCATCATATATTTTGTGTTTTGTTGCAGTTTAATCCCAGTCAGCAACAAAGCACCACACACTTGCTCTCTCCTCATGGGTGGGATGGGGGAGAGAATTCGAAGCATCAAAGTGAGAAAACTCATGGGTTCAGGTAAAGGCAGTTCAATAGGTAAAGCAAACACTACATATGCAAGCAAAGCAAAACAGGGAATTCATCCTTTCTAAGCACTGCTCAGCAGTAACAAAACCATCTCAGTATTATTAGTCCTGCTTTAAATCCAAAACGCTGTCCCATAGCAGGTACTAGGAAGAAAATTAATTCTATCCCAGCCAAAACCACCAGAGTATTTTGGATAAATCATTCTCATTACATAGATCACTCTCTTTCTGTCCTGTAATCCTATGTTTGCATTTGTGGAAATGACTGTAGTGACAAGCTACTGTCCATATATGAAATGGTCAAGCTGCAATTCTATGGATCCTTGATCCTGGTTTGAAATGTCCTTTTTACCTTACTCTATGTGCCTAAATTACAATAATATTTTTGTATGTTTTTTGCTGGTTTTTGATTGTTGAGTTTTGGTTGGGTTTGGGTTGGGGTTTTTTTTTGCTAGAGTTGAATAAATAAAGTCAATTAGAAGTTCTGGGAAATAAAAATGCAGTCAGTTCTGTATCATATTTTTTAAAAGCATCTTGTACTTACCTGCTTTCTGACACTGTACTATCTTCTCATATAAGCTATCTGTATTTTCAACTAGAGTTCTGATGGTGTGAATCATCTGTAGAGAAAAGAAATTAAAATATATAGGAATATCAGTAAAATTAAATTTTTACTTAAAATTTGTATCTGTAAAAGATGCTTAAAATTAAATTCAAATCAATAATCTAATATTTACTGTTAACATAAAGAATACATTCATTTTCATGGTCATGACAAGATAGAGAAGTGCCCTAAATGTAGCAAACAGACATAAAAATACAATTATTTTTGGCTGAGATCTGTGAATATCGAAGCAAAATGTCTACTCCTTAACTCATTGCCCATCAAAGCAAGTGGATGAAAAAGATACCACCAGGTAATTCCCTTTTGGTGGCTTGGGTGAGATAACCTGGATGCAAGTTTCCTCTTCCTTACTCACTCCAATATTCAGGATGATGAGCACTCACCACCCTGTCCTTCCTTTTTCCTAGGAATCATTCCACTGCTTTTCCAGATTTTCCACATTTTCCCTTTTTGTGTCTTGACCTGTACATATGTATGAAACAACACTCTATGGAGGAAAACAAATCACTTGAGGCTGGTACTGGAGGATAAGAAAAATAAATTATTCCTTCACCTGATCTTTCTAAACAAAAAGCCTTTCAGGGAAACTCAGATAAATGCACAGTGACTAAGATGGAACCTGGCAGACTTTTCAGCCTTAGGGTATGTATTGAGAAGTAACAACTTTGCCACACACTTTACACTGATGTCTCTGGCCTCCACTGAAGCAGACAATATTCTCTCCACTAAAACAATGACTAAAGTTTGACATGTTACTTATGTGGGTATTCGTGTGGAACTTACTTGTCTGTAGGAGACCACCAGTTGCTCTTATGAGCAGGAATATTCCATGTTATAGGGAAAAAAAAACCCCAAACCTCTCTACCACATTTCTTCAGAGAAAAGCTGCTGTAAGAGGCATGACTATTGTGGCAGTCCTTCCTCACACATAAGGAGCCTTCTCCAGCTGAATGACATTGAGGTTGTTTGTCTGAACATTCCTCTAAGTGAAGCATAAATCAATTTTGAGAACCAGGCAAGTAAGCCTCAGATTTTTGATCATGATAAGTGTGCAAGCAAGGAGGAAAAACACCTGCATAGACAAACTACTCTACAGACTTCTGTAATTGTCAGCTACACAAAAACCTGGTTTAAACAAATGAGAAAGCATTTTAAAATAATTCTCTTTCTGTTTCTATTATTTCTATTTAAACCAATAAAGAAAATAATGCAAACCCTAAAATTTTTAGTTTATGATACATATAAACAGCATGTAAATAAGAAACTTGGGAGTATGTGGAGGTCATCATACTGGATAATTGAATTTAATATCCACATCATAATTCTCTGTATTTAAATTCAAAGTATCTATTTAGCCTGATTTATACTATGTCAGTTGATGGGTATTTTTAAATAAATGTAAATTATAATAAATGAAGTAAAAATAACTTGATCATGTTTTTAAACTGCAAGTGAAAAATTTAGCTTACTCATTTTTAACCGGATTGTTCTTTGAATATAAATATCAATGTTCACTCAAGGAAAAACTACCTATAAACTACCTAGAATTACGCTGATTACTATTTAAGTGTAACAAATTGAAGACAACTTAAATAAGAGAGTGCTATATTTCACTCCCACAGGGAGCACTGCAAACTGACTATTCCGGACTGGTCAAGGAGAAAGCCCCGCTTCACTGTTTCACTACTATTCAGTCTTTAAAAGGGTATTCAGAAATTGAGATAAGGTCACTAAAAACTTGCTTGAAAGGCAAGGATTTTGGCTGTTTCAATATGTATGTCATGTAACACATTTGCTTCTGCAATGAACTTAAAGAGAACTGAAACACATTTGATGCCAAACACAAATATACTTCCAATAACTGATGTTATTTTGCTAACTAGCTGAAAGGAGACTATAAAGCAGTTTTCTGCTGCACTGAAAATCACCTTGAAAAATGAAATGTTGAGCACATATGGCTCTTGGTTTTTTCAGGTTGCTAATACACAATAATGAGTGGGATTCTCCATCAATATGAGTCCTTTCACCTCCACAACATTTTCACTGGAGTTCATAAAAACAGCGAGATCAATAGTGCTGCCCGTTCAAGGTATTTGTTCCATAGGAACTGTAAGAAATATTGCAACTGCCCTAATTTTTTCTGACCCCATGTGTATAATAATGCAATTTCTAAGTCATCTCAGTTAGCTCCTTTTCCAAACACAGAACATATCCATCTGCCCTGCTTCCTTCATCCAATACACTCCACATGTACATCAGATAATTTAGAAGCAGTGGAGAACAAGACTCAGCTGATTAGAAAACTTACTCTGAGACACTACACTGATTTTCAGAAATAAGAGAATTCTAAGATGAATAAAAATGCTTACATTACTGGTTTTTTGTTTACTTTCTGTATTGACAAAGCAAGAAAGTTGTAGTAAATCTGCAAATGAAAAGAAATGACACTAATAGCTGTATTAGTGCTCTTTCATCACAGCAAGGCTAACATTGAGGAACAATTTATTGTAACATGCAGATTTCATATTTCACAGTTTCAGTATGGAAAGCTGCTAAATACTCTCAGATCAAAAGCAATGCCCACTTTTCAACTTTTGAAGAAAAATGTCAGTGCATTTCATAGAAATTATTCTAATATCCATTTTTATATTACTAAACCAGTAACAGCTACTTTCTTTATCTTTGGCCTCTAAAATAAATAGAGAGCTGTATTTAAGATTAACAGCACTGCAAAGCAAAATTGGCTGAGCTAGTAATAATTCAGGGGTTGCCTGCCACTACCATTCAATTCATATTGTGGAACATCCCAATCTTCTTATGTCGTTCACTAAGAAAATAATGGAGCAGTATGCTGTGTGCATGAGTAGGTGTCACCTTCTAGTTGTGCTTGATTAATAAAGTAATAGTGTTAGTTCATTATAACTTCATTCTTACATTGCCACCATGCAGTCACCTTTAGTACGTATTCAGCTACCTGTTAAATTACTCTTCTGGAGTGTTTGAACATATGAATTCTTTCTGGTGTTCAGGACAAAATTATAACATGAAAACATTCATGTAGATAATAACAGAGACTGAAAGACTTTTGGTAGACACAGCATATGGAACAGCTGAGTATAACTGGCTATATTTAAACAGAAAATTAGACTAATCCAAATGATACTGGTATGTATGTGTGTGCCTGATACAAAACCAAAATAGAAAATGATGAGTAAGCAGGAGCTTCAGTGTGAAAACCAGTATGTCTGCAGCAGAGTAAGACACGGAATTCTCAAGGCAAGTAAGTTTTGGAAATCGAGGAGAAAGACCAGGTAGACTCTGCTATATACTAGACTAGTCTACATTGAACAAGCCAATAAAGAAGCAGTTACTTGCTAACCACAACCAACCTTAAGAATGTTATCAGTGACAAAACTGGAAATAGAAATGCAAATAAATGTAATAGGGAACAAGGAGTTACCAACTGATCATTAAAAATGTATTGCCTATTCTAAGGAAAGAACAGATATTATATGACATTTAGTAAGCTATACTTTCTAGCAAGTCTTTTGCAATACTAATTCCCATTTCTAACTTATGTTGCTTATTTTAAATACAGAACTTACAATGCTTGCTGGAATTGCTTCAACTCTTCCTTCAACTCCTACCACACCCCAATCTTAGAGAACTTGTCAGGTACTCTAATATTACATACCAGACTATCATCCTTTTTTGTGGTTTTTGTTTGGCTGGGGTTTTTTTTGTTTTTGTTTTTTGGGGTTTTTTTGTTGCCCAGTGGAAAATGGGAAATGCAGAATGTTATGCTTTATAAGCCTTGAAGTCACCACATTTTTTCAGAGGCCAGGCTGACAGTTGGATCTATTCTTCAAATTCTGTTTCTTAAATCATGCAAACATTTTACCTAGTTATCAAAAAAACTGTCAGAAGTTCTAACAAAAGGACAAATGTCAAGGACATAAAAAATTATGAATTATTATAAAGGGGTTTTAGAAATAAACACTAAACTATTAGTCCAGAGCTCTCAGTGGGGTCTGGAGATCTGTATTATTACATATTGTTCCTGCCTTAAAAAGCTGATGATGGTTAGAAATCACAATTATTACTTCAAACTGTACTGTTAACAGTACCATTCACCACTTATGTGACACTGTCTTCACAAACCAAATGAAAAAGTCATATACTGAAAAAATATATCTATCCTCCTCCTCCTGAGAGAACTCATTAGAACTCTGTCATTAAGACAGTTACAGAAAATTAAAAACAGATACATGTCTAGACTACCCTTTAGAATAATATTTTGTTTCAAAGTTTGTTAAGGCTGTTTTATGAAAGAGATAAATGCTATGAACTAACACTGTGTAGATCTCTACATGTATGTAAGTGTCACATGTATTTATACATGCATGTATTTGAAACCACTCGCTCAATTTCAATTGACTTTGTGTGAAGATCAATTTCTTGTAGGCTCACAAAGACAGGCCTGCTGGTAGAAGAAAAACGATCCTGTTTATGCCTTCAGTTTAGGGAAAATATGTAGATTGAACTTAACACTGAATATTTTGAACCTGTATTTAACAAAGATTACAGAGGTTGAGAAAGAAATCTCTCAAAAACCCCAGAATTTGCTCATTCCTCTACATGTGGAACGGGTTGGTAGCACAGAAACATCAGCTGCATTTTAAAACAGAAAAACCAGCCAGTGATAAACTGTGTCTGGCTGATGAAACTCACTGAGAGAAAACACCTTCAACTGACAGAATTGCAACACCAGGGATGAATGTTATTTTTAGCAAGTAAAGCACACCACACACTTACATCTCGAAATCTGTGAATATGTGTTGCCAATACTGTTAGACCTACATTCCAACAGCAAAACTGAAACTATACTTACAGTAGGTATAAACCAAATCTTCATTAAAATGGTGCTCACATTCTACTTTCATTCAAATCTCAGCATATTCAATAGATTTCTGAAACCACAAACTACACCGTTTCTGAAAACAGTTTAGTATCCAGAGGCCAAAATGGAGCTCTTGACAGTAAGAATAAAAATGTAATTTGCATTTTCCAGACTGCTTAAGTCCAAGATGGAACAAATAGCACCAACAGCAAATAGCACTTCACAAAAAAGGGAAATCAAGCATACAGCATCTCAAACTGTTAATACATAAGCTGCTAATAGTGCCTGCACCACTTAGAAAGATATGTGTGACACAGAGTTATCTACCATTGTCCCAAGCAATAACAGCAAGGCAAGGAACTCTGGTAGGGACAGCATATAAACACTTTGACTCTAAGAACCTTGGTATGTACTGGGAACTCAAACAAAACACAGTCAGTTCAATTCAAAATACAATTGAATATATGTATACATTGTATCCAAGTCATCCAATGTTCAGTGTCAGCACACCAGAAGGCAACTTTGTTGTGGCACTGAACAGGCAAAAGAACTATTCTTGCCCTTTCAGTGCCAACTGCCACAGTCAGCTTGCTCTGCATAAAGAGTTGTTTTAAACTGCACATGCTGTCTTTTATTTTCTGCTGGGGAAGAAAGGTGTTACAGCAAATAAAGGAAAATCAGACCATAAACTCATATTAAACCTCACAACTCAAATGACTTGTTCTAACAGTGTGCACACCACACTGAAAGCATTCTGAAATATCTAACTTTTAACCAGGACCACCATAAACAACAGAAGTGGACTTTTGATAAGCAAAAAACATTCACAGCTTTCCTCTTCTTCCAGCAAAGCAGACAGTGCAGAAGGCTACAGGTTAGCTAAGCCCCATTTCCCCTCTGTAAATCCATGCCGAGTTTTCCCAGTCTCCCTCTTGTGAGGTCACATCTAGAGCGTTTATTCCAGTTTGAGGCTTTCCAGTACAAGAAAGATATGGACTTACTGTCCAGCGCAAAGCCACAAAGAGAGTTAAGGAACTGGAGCATCTTTTTTATGAGGAGAGGCTTAGAAGGCTGGAACCGCTTAGCCTGGAGCAGAAAAGGCTCAGGAAGAATCTTGGGTGGTCAAACACTGGAAGAAGTTTCCCAGAGAAACTGTGGAATCTCCATCCTCAGTGATACTCAAAAGCCAGCTCAACACAGTTCTGGGCAACTTGCTCTATCCAATCCTGTTTTGAGCAAGGGGGACTAGGTGATCTCCAGAGGTAACTTCCAACCTCAGTGATTCTATGTAAATAAGAATTTTAATAAAGTTGGTATCACCATTTGAAAGAACTGAGCTTTCTGGCTCAAGACAACAATCAGTAATAACTTCATTATAGATAAGCAACAGGTGTGGTTTTGCACAGGAAGTTCAAAGCTGCTCTGTAAACAAAAACAACCGATCTTTCTGCTATCCAACATAGTCCAAAGCATCAAGGTAAGAAAGAACTGCTTCTTCTGTACACAGAGGACTCTTCATATCAAATCAAATTTCCCTGAAAGCAGTAAGGGTTTTAGCAAATGTACTAAATGTCTAAATTGGCAATTATTTCTTCAACTAAGCAAGGAAATAAGTTTAGCATAGAAACAGAGTCATTGAGCTTAGAATGGACCTCAGGAGGTCATGTGGTCCAAATGCCCTTGCTCATGCAGGGCCACCTAGCATGGCTGGCTGCCCAGGGCCACATCCAGAAAGCTTTTGAATATCTCCACAATCTCTCCTGGCAATTTGTTTCCATGCTCAGCCACTCTTACAGTCAAAAAGTGTTTCCTGATGTTTTCACAGAGCCTCCTGGTTTTTTCCATGCCTCCTGTCCTGTCACTGGGCACCACTGAAAATCGCCTGTCTGTCCTCTCTGCACCCTCTCTTTAGGCATTTATACACATTGACGAGATCCACCTTGGCCTTCGCTTCTTCAGACTGAACAGTCCTGGCTCTCCCAGCCTTTCCTCAGAGGAGAGATGCTCCATCACCTTAGTGGCCCTTTGTTTAACTCTCTTCAGCATGCTCATGCTTCCCCTGTACTGGGGAACTCACCACTGGACACTGCACTGCAGGTGTGACCTCACCAGTGCTGAATAGGGTGGAAGGATGATCTCCCTTAACCATAATATATATTATAGTTAAGTGTTATGTTTCTGTTTAGACTTTAAACCATTATCCTTTTCCAAGGAAAGTACAGAAGAAATTTCCATTATAATTCCTGAAGTCACTAACATATTATGATACAAATGCAAAGCTGCACCTAACTGATAGTGGCAGCATATCTCTCAGTATGAAAAACATAAGAATAGATCCACCTTTCTTAGCCTTTCTTTCCTCTCTCACCTCTTTATGAAATGTTTTATATTCTAGGAAATACATACATGGAAAGGGATTTTTGTCTAAGAAAGAAGCAAGCTGAGATTATGCCATAAAACAGTGCAGGAGCATAACTGATTAAATCCACTTACCAAAACTAATTCTTGCAGGCCTGAGAAAAAAATCACATAACCTGTTCTTAACTCTGCAGTATCCCCAAATGAATTAGATTTCCCACAGTTCAAGAAAATTTACCAAGGGAACAAATAGTCCACAAGTTATCCATTTAAAAAAAAAATCTTTCTTCACTCCTGTTGAGGTAAAGCATGTAAGAAGGACTAGGTTGAAGGTAGAGTAAACGTAACAATCAGCAGCTCTATCCTAAACTATGCACCCAATGACAATAAACTCTTAAATCCAATAGTCAATTCTCTTCGATGTCCTGATACTCTGGTTGTTGTAGCAAAATTATTATTGTAATTTTTAAAACTAAACCTGATAGAATGAAAAACTATTATATAAAAAGTGGGCAATAAAGAAGCATATATATATACAAAAGGAAAATGTCTTTTATCTGTACAAGAAGAAGAAGAATCTATCATCTGTGTGAAAAAATTAATAGGTAGTGCTATTACTGAAACTAAAACTGCCAGTATCAGTTCTAATAACCATAAATTTTTTCACACAGATGAGAGTCAAAAAGACAAACAGAAGATTCAGAATTTATTGAGAAAAAGAGAACTACTATTGAAAATATGGAATACATTCAAGAGAAGTTGCTATGCATCTGACCTATTTTTATGCTCTTCCACAAACATTCCATTGGACTATACTAGAAACAGGACAGTAAGCCACATGAACTCCTCTTCCTAAGCAGCCATGTATTATTTTATGCTCCTGTGAATACTGTGAGTCAGCCATTAGACATAATGGGATTAGCGAGAGGATACAAAAAGCTGCACCATTCAGGCTCAGAACAAAAAAGGTAGAAATCTTGACTTCACAGAAGTATCAAGTTGTCATTATTGGAGCTTTTCAATCAATGCAAAACAGCTCATACTTTACAACATTTGGCACTGGAGTCTGAGTATCCAAAATTAGATGTTTGCTTCTGCCCTTGTGGACTGAAAAGCCCAGCATAAACTGTGGTTATCATCTGCAGTTCTGTTTTTGGAAGCATAATTACAACCTTCATGACTGTTCTGTTATAAAACAGGAAAATAAAAACTGATAATAAGCAGCATAACTCTTTCTGAAGAAACTGCCCAAGCTATTCACTATATTTTCTGTCAATACTTTGTTTTCCATCAGTTTTTGTGACAAACTACACCATCAGTTACTATTTCAATTCATCTCAAAAAAACAGCATCTACAATTATCATAATTTATTAAATATGGCTAAACCCCTTACCTGGGCTATTTGCAATATTAAATTGCAATGAATGATGTATGTTTTCCCTTAGATCTCTTCACCACTGAACTGTATTAATTTATTACCTAAATAAAGACAGTTCTTCTCTGCAGAGACTTGATAATGAAAGCAACCATACTGTAGAAAGCCAGAGGCAATAATGGGAATAGCGAGACTGTGCGTGTAATCACAATTTAAATTCTGAATTTATATTGTCAACTCTGAAACTTATTGTTTTAACACACATTATAGCAATCTACTACTAAGACTGAGGAAGCTGTTGAAAGTCTAAGCAGCCACATACCTCACACCTTGAGGATCTTTGCAAATCTCGAGGCATCATTAATTCATGCATCTGCAAGAGTACTTGGCTACTTCAGCTAGACCAAAGTTGTTGGAGCTATACCTACTATCTCTAATCCACTTACTGGAAAAATGTACCATAATGCAAAAATCAACACAAGCAACTGTCTTTAGCAGTTCTTTTCCTGCTGGAACATCAGGTTAAGTTCAACATTCACTTCAGCTATCAGAGTAGATCTAACAATTTTAAAAGGCTAAAAATTGAACAGCAACTTCATTTCAATGTGAGATTTGAAAAAGGACTTTGTCAAATGCTTTAGAAAATACAATCAGACTGATCTTCTGTGTCTACATGCTTCCTGACTTCAAAGAACTCCATGGGATAATGACCCCTTGATTTTATAAAAGCTGTATTGACTCTTGCCCAACATGACACGTTTTTTCGATGTTTCCTCTAATTTTCTTCTTCAAAACCATTTTCTACCCATTTTCACAGTGCAGCTGTCAGCCTGTCTGATCTGCAATTTCATCATCTTCCCTGGAAACCTCTTAAAACACTGGCACCACAGTAACAACTTTGACAGTCAGTTGTAAGTGAGAGGATATACACAACAATCAGCAGTTTTGATACATCAACTCTTGATAGCTTTCAGAACTCTTGAATGAGTATTACCTTTTTCTGGTATTATTTTCTCAGTCATCTTGCCTTTCCTGTGTCATATCTTCTATCAGCATTTCAGTTAGAGATGAATTCTTCAATGGGTCCTTCATAAAGAAGCACTTCATATAAAACTTTAATCTCCACAGGTTAATGGATGGATGCAAAAATTATTTAGTCTTGTGGCTTTATTTCTTTTGCTGAGGCTTTCTTTCATACATTGATTAACTAGTGATCCTACACACTCTTTGACAGGCTTCTTGTTTCTGGTATTTTCAGAAAAGTTACTGTTATTTTTAAGTCCATGCAGGTCATTATTGAAATTCTTCACTGTTGGTTTTCTTATTTAACCATGGCAGGCTTAAATACCTATCCTGTCTTCCCGTTTGCATGTGACTTCGGCTTTTTGGAAGATGCCACCTTCTTTTCGTGAGAACCTCCTTCTTTATGTCCTCCTCAAGACTTTTTTGGTAAGTGGTACATATTTACTTCAAGCTCCTCATATGGTATCTTTAGAGTGTCCGTGATGTCTGTCCTTTTGACTACTTCTCTTACCTTTTTGTTTTAGCAAGGTTATTTTTATGCAGTTGAGCTCTTAAGCATAAAAACAAGCAATAACATTTTTTCAATCTTCTGCACAAAGCCTAAGTTATTTTCTTTATAAGCCAGATAATGCTAAGGAGTTAAATTGTAACATGGAACGTCCCTGGAACTCAGGTCCAGAAAACACAGGCTCGTAAACATGAACCAACTGGAGAACTGAACACAGCTATCATGGCCTATGCCAGTCAGGTATTCCTCGGGAAAGGCACCAGATGGGAAAAAAAATGGATTTTCATCAAGTGCACAAAGCAGACAGTGGTCAGATGCTATAATGTAATTTAAAATCATGTAAGATCCAAAAATTGAGTTCTGTAACTGGAGTTTAGTGACTACACTGAATTTAGCCTTCTCTGATACAATCAGAAACTGGGTAATTAGATCAAAAGAAAGTTATGCACGAGTTGAAGCAACCTATTCACCCACTCAGTTTTAAGAGATAAACTGGTAATTACCAGCAATAGATCCAGTAGTTTTTTGGTTGCCCCAGAAGTTTGCAACCTTATAGGGCAGTTTGTGGGAAAAAGGCTCCCCAACCAAGTAACTCTGGCACATCAGTAGGCTGAGATGAAGTAGGAAAGTCTTGATCTACCTTTCTCTCAAGACACAAATCTGTAACCACAGCACAATGACTGTAATCTTTCTTACTGTGTTTGCAAAATAACCATAACCAAGGACCAACATCAACAACAAGGTAACTAATACAAATTTTATGACCTAAGCCTAACTCAAAATACACCTGCTAATCACTCTTTCTTAGGTCCTGTGAAAGGGGCAATGGATATACTCTTTGCTTCCTTCAGAATTATGAGCTTCAATCCAACATTCCTGTTAAAGCAGGGCTCCATCCAATTCATCTACATTAATATCAAGATTATTTTTAAAAGTGAAGAATATTTAAGATTTTGAGCAGTAGCTGAATTTTTGTGACGTAGGTGAAGTACAAGAAAACAATTAACATTTTACCAAAACCGTGACACAGTCTCTTTTAGATAGTCTTTTAGTAAGCCCTACTAGTAACAGTCCAGTCCATAACTACAAGGTATGGTGTCAAACTACCTACTTCCCTATGGGACAGACACATTCAAGTTCCAAATATAGACTATCATATTTAGTTTATGTCACTGCCAAAATTTCCAACTCTGTAACACGAAGTTAACTTCTACATGATTGCCTAAAATGAGCCAACAATAAGGATTTAAGCTTACTACAGAGCTACTAATCACCAATCATATGGTGTTTTCCAAATTAACAAATTCACTCTATTTCACTCTATTCTATTCTATTCACTCTATTTTAATACAGCCCATTTTCATTATCTCACAACCCCATGACCAATAAACACAGACCTGCTGTCAAGTCCATCCCTAGGGTATGTATACAAAATCTGTTAATATTATTTGATTTCATTTAAATCAATACAGATCTCCTATCTGCAATCTGCAGACAAAAAAAACCCGCACCGCCACCACTAGAAACTGGAAAAAGAAAAAAAAAGTGGAACTAGCAGCATTATCTAATTAGGATTTAATAACATTTAATCCTAATTACTGTAGCAGCATTACTTTATCTTTTGCACACAGGTACAGTTATCTGCCTGTTCTGTGTTAGTTTTTCTCTTAGAAGTAAATGCCTGCTTGTAAAGTTCAGAAAACCTTATCTTCATCAGATGGGGCACTTCATCCTCCACTAAGGGCAGACAGAGACAGTCAAATTCTCAACAGTATCTGGCTTCATTTGTATGCTCCTCTACTATATCTTTGCAGTGCTATTATACTCATCACTGAATAATGCTGCAGACTTAAGGCAAGATTTTTTTCTCTTGCCATAGCATAACTTTTTAAGGCTTACTTACTGTTTATCTTAAAGGTTATAAGACATTAAATAAAACATGCAATGGTGTGGAAGAGGCACTTGCCTTAACTCCAAGCTTCAGTCTGCAGCACTGATCAGTGATGGGTGTGATGACACCAACAGAGTGCATGCTGAAGTATCACATAAAGGAAGCTGAAGTTCATGAACAAGAGGGAAAAATAAAACATTGTTAAACAGTATAAAAATGGTAGGGTGAAAAATACTGAGGAGCATGGAGAAGATAAAGAAAAATACACAGCTTAAATGTTTGCCTTCCACAAAAATACCTTGTTACATTTGGTTTTCATTATTCTGAAAAGACATCCCAGTTCCTATAACATGGACAAAAGGTCTTAAACCATGAATAGTACTAGTCTTGATCACTTACAGCTCCATTAGTACAGCAGTGCATGCAGACGATTTAAGAAAGCATTATGTGCTATTTGCTTAAAGGAAAAAAACATCAAGTATCTAGTGATATACTAACTTACTATCATTTGCCCCATTGTTTCCTTAGAACTACATGTACCTGTGCTACACTGAAGATACTCATTTGTAATTATTTCAGTGTTGACTGTCTCACTGTAAAGGTCCTTTCTCACTTTACAGAGCAACAGTGAGTCCTTTAAGTACTTCCAACATAAACAAATTCTGAACAATTAAAATCTTCTCTGAATATTGCTTTCTATGTTTATTATCAGTTTATAAACAGGAGAGTATTTCTGACAAACAAGAGAACCCCTTCAACTACCTGAAAAGGTCATGAACTTGGAACAGCCATACTTTGAGAATGCCATTACATGTGCCACATTGAGAAGGCACACAAAGTAATGACAGCCTATGCATTTATGGTACTACTCAAGGTTTGTCTAATAAACATTTAACACTACCTTTGTCATCAACATGATTTCATACACACTGGAAGTACACAGTTACATAACTTTGGCCCACATCGAGGTCTAAGCCAGCAGAAAATAAGACAAGTAGGTAATCATTACTTCAATAGTACATGTATCCTTTCTCAGTTCTGGATAAAGATTCTCATTATTAAGCAGGATTTTACACCCACATACTAACTGATCATGACAAAAATATCCCCAACCCAAAATCAACAATTGATGTAAAATATGGAATTTTTGAGGGCTCATTATATTAATTTACACCAAATTCATACAACCCCCCTGCAATTCATGATAATATCAGACTCCAAACATCTGCTACTACAGCAAATACCAATATATGAACTAAACAGCTTCACAGCTCTTCTCTCTCAGGAAAGGATGGCACAGGTGCCTCCCCCTGTTTCACAATGTGCTTTCAGAAATAAGGGCATGGGAATATGGCTCCCACGGCTGACTTCACTTCCCAGTACACCCTACAGATTCCAATAGCTTAAAATCTTTTGTCAGACTGGACAGAGTATTGGCAAGACCCAAATTTCACAAATTAAAATCCATCATATTATTTTAATTTATAAGTTTTGTTTTATCAAAATAATCTTAAATCTCCTTTAGTGCTAGAAGCAGTATCATACCCTTTGTTTGAAATGGAGTCTTTATTTTTTATGGAAGATGGAAAAACTTTGGCCACTAAATAAATATTCAAATAGTCTTACATAAGAGAGTAAAGTACAGATTTCTCAAATACACAAATATTCAAATCATGTATTGACTGTAAGATGGGGGGTGATGGGGAAACATGTGAGAGACAAAGAGCAAGCCAAACTTAGATTGTAAAGATTTCTGGAGTCACAAGTCACCTCTAAGTGACATTCAAACAAAAAATTTCTTCCAGACTTAGAATAAGATCTTAACTACCTGGAATAGCTTAATAACTAATAAGCAGCATCACCCCACCAGAACTAATCGCAGGTAGGGACATCTCTCTCAAGAACATAGAACTTCTTTATGTATGTCTTGCAGGTGCAATCCCAACAATCGAGCTTTTTTCCATCCTAATTACAGTGATATCTTGTAACCCATCACTAAGAGGGTTATACCAGTATCTCCTTGTAACTGTGCTACCACTCCAATCAAATTCTGTTGCATTTACAGCATCACTGAACTATATGAATTCTGCATCAATTGCTAATTATCAATGAGTGCTTTTTGGACTTTTGTATAGAATAATTTTAAAGCTACTTTTTCTTTAGGAAAGAGTTTACAAGATATATATGAAACTGGGCTACTGGTTTCTTTTCCTCCATTTTCTTTCTTTAAGTGGCAAATTACTTGAGCCTGCCAGGTGGGGTTTCTCATTTTAGTGCACAAAATTAATGCAAAATTATCCTAGAAACATTTACTCATCACCAGATGATGTATCAAATGACAGAAAACATTAAATAAATGAATAAATAATCAATTACTCTGTGCCAGATTACTTCAGTGGAAGTAAGGAGAATATTTCAAGTCACATTCATCTGGACCTTTTTTCCACATTTCAAATTAATGCAAAGCAGATGTAAATCAGTATTTATCCATGTATTAGTTCTTCCTTCCTCCCTTCTTGCAACATGTTTTTCTAGTCTCTAAAGACACAATTTATATATTTAGTTAAATATAAGGGCTGAAGTTAACATTACAGCCACTTACATATGGAAAAATGCTTAATCAAATGAGATCTGTAAGAAAGATATAGAAAAGGAAAATAAAAAAGCAGGTGTAGCATTTTACACTTGAGGTGCTTATAAAACTACAATACCTAAAAGCAGTGCCTGATGTTTTTGTATTCTACGTTGAGTCAAAGCCAAAATAAATCAAGGTCCACAAAATGCAAAATGCAGTAGCAAATTAATGTAAGAAGTTTATAAATACACAGTAAGTTTCTAGGTACTGCAACACAGGTAAATTAATACATCCTCTTCATGTTAAATCCTCCTAATTATAATCACTTTGCTTTCTGAAGTGTACACTTACTTGTCTGCATGCAGTACATTAATCTCTATCTTCACTCTGTATGAAAACACTATCAACTGCTGCACATTCATGGGAATAACTTTCAAGCACATGTAATGAAGCATGAAATAGGGAGTCCCAGCTTCAAATGACCTTTCAAAACAGGCATGGTACTGTATATTAGATATATTTTTAAAGCCTTTCAAATAGCATATAAGACAACCACAAAGAACTACTCACCATTTCATATGCTGTTACAATCTTTTTCAAGACCTCTGGAACAATCCCTTGGAGCTCCATAGTCGGATACTGATCACTGAGATTCAGTACTACCAAGGGTGCATTATCAGGCCCAACCAAGTGCATAGACACTGCCAAAATGCACTGCATAAGATTTGCTACAGGGGAGAGGCCACATAATTCTTTGAATGAAACTACTGCATTCTGCAAAAAGGAAAGAAAGAGTTTCCTTTACAGTTAAATATGAAATTTGAAGTCTCATTCTTTCAGGATAAAATACTTTACTATTATAGTTGAGCTACAATGTGGAATTACCACAGCTTCTCCCTGAAGAACTGTCAGTTTTCCAAAGCAACCAATATTACACATACATTTCTAAAAAATATTAAAAATTCAAACAATTCCATATATGTCACAGAAAAAATAATCTATTTAGAACAAATATCTATATCGCTGCTAAAATGAACCATACAAATAAACAGTTTCTAAAACATACTGGTTATATATTTTAAAAAATTCTGCACCGTTTCAAAAAACATTTTTAAAATGCCACCAAGAGAAACAAAATATCAGATGCTTAATGTCCCAATTAAGCAAAGTGAAGTGGAAGGAATTCAGCACATTTGTAACTTTAAACATACCTGAACTACAGTCCAGACTGCTGTGGATCTGCTGACTCCCATTTGGTGTGATGCACAAACCCAGCACTCCACTATCGATGTACTCCTATCATAGAACCACACTTAAGTGAATTTTTAAGGTACTTTCATATAAATACCAATTTTGTACCTTTCCCTTAGATTTATTAGTTATATTTTATATCCATTATGGTAGAATATAAAGCCATGTTTAAACTTGAGGAAAATTTACAGTATTAGAAATACAATGTGACTCCAAGTAGCCACTAAAATTCCATGATGGGAATACTGTCAGCAATGTATTGAATTTAGGATTTTTGTACCAAGTGGGAGCTGGTGATCTATGGCAGGTCTGGAATTTGTGTTCCTGTAGCAAAAAAACCAAAAATACGGTATATTTAAGTTTCAAATGTGCTCAGTGTTCCTTTGTTTCATGTCATACCCAAGCAGGGTATCTGACACAGACTCTAATCAGAACCACTTTTCATCTTGCTGGCGTGGTAATATACTCATTTGTGGACATGTCTTCTAGAAAGACATAATGGCAACCTTAATGCAAACTGGAACCAAATGTGAAATATTTTGCTGTCCCTATATGAGACAAAATACCAAAGGACATTTCAAAATATGCATATATGCAAAATTATGTGAACACTAAATTGCATCCACCACACTCATTTACAGTGTACTTTAAGTAAATGTTTAGTAGCATCTACTAAATGTCCAGGAAACAGAAACTGCTTTTATTAACTGGACTACACCTTAATGACACAATAATTACATAGTTGAAAATACAGACATTGGGAAGTTCATTCAAACGTTTTTGTTTGAGAGAAGTATTATGGGTAAACTATTACAAACAACAGAGGTTAATGAGGACCAGGGAAGGAGTATATTCACTAATGGCAGGCAGGACAGGACTACCATATACTACTACAACAACTCTTGCTTTTGGAGTTCTCTATATCCAGAGACTATTCCTTATACTGTTAAGTAATTTAAACATGCAACATCAAATTCTGTCACTCATGTTATACTTTTAGCAGTGATTAATATGTAACAACAAGCTATGACATCAACTTTTGTCACAGAAACGTAGGAACAAAAAATGCTATTTGCATACAAGATTTAGAGCAACTATTAAACACTTTTTTTCTCTTCTTTCATCTTATATTAAAAAACCAAACCAATCAACTTTGCCCTTTATAATACAGCTTGTGGCAATATTACTTCTGTGTCATAAAAATCATCACAATTCACAACACAAAATTTCAGTAGTATAGAAATTAAACAAATCTCACGTTCCCTGACGTAAGCTGATACTTATTTTGAGTGGTTGATTTACTTTTATTAGCTTTAAAACTTGTAGTTATGCAGAGTTTAAATTGTGCATATTATATAATCTGTTAAAGTCACTAAAAAGCAACGTTCTCTTGTGTCTAAAATATCTTGATAGCATTTTGAGAGATGATAATGATAAATTTAGTTGATACCACATCTTTCAAACTGACAGAATAAAACACATAGAATACCTTTTCATATCTCACATGCAAAGAAATCACACTGCAGATCCTGTTTCCAATTATATCATTATACTGTGCTTACTGCAGAATGCACATAAAGAGTTTAGAGTAGCTACAAAAATTGCATGTTTTCACTGCTTCCTCAACTCAGCTCTTCCTTGAAAACTGTTTCAAAATACAGTATCCTTTATATGACAGAATTCCAGCCTTCAATAGGTTAACTATAGGCAAAGTTCACTTTATATGCACCCTGTTAACATGAAACATTTATGAGTTAAAATATCACCCCCTTATTTTTTTAATTATCTTTTAGTATAGCAATTTTATATACCAAGTGGAATGTGGGACCTTCATAATGAAGTACTAATTTCTTCTTTCACATGAAAAAAAATTAGTTTTAAAATTGTATTACTATTAAAGTCTCTTTAATATAAGATTATTCATGAAGAAAATTTATCTACACTGATATGCCTCTCAAATCCAGAGTCAAGACTCAGACGTTTCCTTTAACCAGCTTCCCCTTAACACTACCAAAGAGCAGGAGGGTTTAACAATTTAACTATTAAAATTTACTATTCTTAATTTAATTGATCATTGCTAGTATTCCACCAAAAGTTCATAAAAAAGCTTTATTAAATGGAACACAACTTTACAACTCAAATTAATCTATTTCTAAAGGGGTTATTTACCTGGATTCTTTATTGGAATCTCCAAATAATGGATTTTTTGATGTGAGGTCTCTTGGTTTTCACAAAACCAAGCACCTCAGCCTGTACTTTTTCCTGAAATTTAATGTGTTTACTATACATGACCTTTAAGGCAATTTCTTCTAGAAGATGCCTTCTAATACTGTAGTGATAATTCCATGTATTTCTAACATGTTATTACTAAGGAAGAATCATGGAAAGCAAAGCGGTCTTTCTGAAAGCACTATCTTCTCTTTGGGAATAAACTAAAAACGTGGGTAACAATATGCTAAATATACCTGGACATATGAGAAGGTCTCTAGTAAGTAGTAATGTCACCATTTTCTATCTGCTGTATTTTCCTCCTGCATTGCTACTTAATTTTCAAAAACTAAAATATTGGCATAGTTTCTTCTAGTGTATTTCTAATATTCCTTCAAAGACATAGGACAAATCAACACCACTGAGTTGATTTCTAACATTGGAGTCATATGTCCAGTTCACATTCAACAAAATACACATGTGCATTCACGGTTACATCAGCAGACAGTTTACCTAAAAGGCTGCTTTGACATAATCCAGTTTTAAAGCTGTTCAGAATTAGACTCAAATAGCATAACTTACAAGACTATTAAAAGCATATATTCTACGTGTATCATAACACAAAGATACACATAAAAACCAATAAATTCATTATAAAACTGTACCTGCATATTTTCTCTCAGATCCGTAGCATCCCGAATAGGCTGGAGGGCATTCTTGAACACTTCATCTATTGTTTTAATCCATAATGTTCTCATAGAAGCATATTCCCTTGATTTCTTGCCCTTCCTCACAGAGAGGCCCCGTTTATGAGGTTTCCCACCACCCCTTCTATTAGTAATGGCCACATGCACAAACAAGGAAGCATGTGCTAAAATTTCACCAGTTAAAGACTGCAGAGGAACGTGCCGATAACCAGTCTGTAGACACTCAAAGGGAATAGTGTATTGCCCGATAAACTCGTCCCCAATGTAATCATCATCCAGTACTACAAAACGCACCATAGCTAGTTCTGGCAAATTTATTTGAAATTCAAAGCTTTCATCAAAAATTGGATTATCTCCATTCTGATGCATAGTTTTTGTCCTTTGCTCTGCACAGTCAGCAGGGATTCCATGTATTTCAACATAGACATAAGGATCCACAACATCACCTTTGGCACCTGATCCTTTGGGTTTAGGGAAGTTTTGCCCACTAATGATTTTAATATGAAGCAGCTGAGGTGAAACTCCAGGCACTGTGTCTTTCGTATTTGCACTAAAGAAGGATACTTCTTCTCTCATGATGGCAGGACGAAGGACATAGCCACAGTTTCCATTTTGTCGAAACCAACCAATGTTAAGGTCCATCATTAAGCCAGGTGTTTGAAAGTTCATTGCTACTATCTGACAACCACATTTCCAAAAGTCCTGGGGATTCATATTACTAGAGTCAATCCTCATAGGACTGGGGAAAACCCTTGCAAGAAAACGTTTGTTATAATTTACAAAGTCTCCTGGGTTTTCATTGGCATATTTGCTAGCAAGCACTTCATTAAAAGAACACACTTCCCAATACTTCTGGAGCTGAAACGAAACTTGAAACTCTTTGAACTGAACTGATTTACATATGCTTACCAACTCAGAGAGATCTTTGCAGAGCTGAAATCGTTTCCCAGTCATTGAGTTTTGCTGTTCTACCCCCTCTTTTGCCACTCTCTGTGACATTTCTGCTCCTTCGTCTTCATCTGTAACATCTCCTTCTAGTCCAGAACAATTAGCAGAAAGCTTCTTTGCTTTAATTAGAATTTTCCCTTTAAGTGATTCCGGTGATGGAAGATAAGACTCTTCAATGTTTGGAGACTGTGTATGTAGTTTGTCCCCCAAAATTTTCTTCATGTGTTGTACCATCACTTTCTGCTGCTTAATAGAACAATGATTTTCTAAACACAAAATAAGAGGGTATTCTGAAGCAAAAAAAGCATACTTGTTAATAATGTCAATCACACTACGGAAGACAATCTGTGATGTCATTGTATGCCCTGTGTAAATCACTGGCTCATTATCCGGACCATCCCACACATCCAGTTCTACACTTCGACAACCCATTTTTAGAGCACGAATGTAACCTGTGATGTCAGAAGGCCCTCGAAACTGATCCTCGATCAAGTATGTATTATGAGATGAATTTATAAAATAATGAGACAAGGGTTGTTTCATATCTTGACAAACTTTTTTATGCTCTGGATCAAATATGTGGCAATCTGGGGAAGTAAGGTAATTCGTAAAGCCATCTATAGAAAGACAACCCTTTTCCTGGCCCTCTTTGGCTGGCTCGTATTTCTGAATAATTTCAAGACTTATTTCTTCTGTGACCTGTGCCATACCCTGTTCTGCTTCTAAAAACATCATGAGATCCTTGGTATCTAGAAATTCTTTATTGCTTGAAAACTGAACTAAGAGAAAATAGATTTCAGGTCTGGTACAAAGCTCATGAAAAACTTCAACGAACTCTTCTTTTGTTACTTCAGTACCAGTTTTTTCCCTGGATCTATGTAACTCCTTGAATTTTAGTTCAATTTTGCTAGTTTTTAAACCAGGATTTAAGTCTTTTATAAACTGTACAGCATTACATAGGGGTATATGTCCCAAATTATCTACATCTGATTCACTGAACATTTGTGAAAGCCATGAAGTCCGCATGTTATCTTGATTGCTTCCTATTATGTCTAGAGTATGTTTTCCATAGGAAATCAGGTATCTTAAGCCAGTAACCCAAATATTTGCAACATCTGCTGAGTTAGCAACAAGATCTAGTGACTCATAGTTTTCTCCATATATAATTGAAAATGCACAGTCTTCTGATATCTGGTCATATATTCCATTGCTGCGAAAAATATCCGTATTTTTTCCTGTTCTTACTTCTTTGATTGATTTAATATCAATCTTTGCTTTTTCAGAATCCTTTTTTGAAGGTTCCCAGCGTAGAGACTGCATGTCCGCGTCCAAAAGAAAGTATCGGTGATACACCCTGGAGTTGGATCGAATCTTTCTGAGCTCAGAGCCTTCCACCATTGCGTTTATACAGTCGCTTGCACTGCTGATCTTCTTCTCTGTGGGCATGCTGCTAAACGACACAGTCTTCTTCCGTTCTCGCTTTTGTTTCGTACCATCCTAGTAAACATGAGGGGGGAGGGAAACAAAACATGTATCAGTATGGTTTTGCTCAACACTGAAACAGGTTTCAACTTAGAGCTGAAAGTTCATAAATTAGTTCAATAAGGCCTGTGCAATGACCAGGAGGATGGACATGCTTACTGGAATTATCATAATGAAAATACTAACGATAGCTTAATTTTTGTTCTTGCTTAAATAAGTGATCTTCCGGAATCTTTTTTTTAATCTTTTTTGTGAGCACAAAATTTTAAAAAGTATTGAATGCTAATGAAATAATAATGTTACATTAGAGCGTATATGTAGATGCATTTTATTTTATGCGTAATATCCTACTTACACAGATAACAAGTTCTACAAAGAAGTAGGAAGTAAGCTTTCCTCTGAGTCCTACAGATGCTTGCTGAACTTGTCAGTACAGAATACAATGTTTCAATACCATTTAATGCTGACAGGGTACATTAAAAGAAAATTAATGTATAAAATCCATAGGACATGGTCCTAACTACTTAAATCCATAAGACATGATCGTCATCTAAGCATACAAGATATCAACAGCATTTATTATATGTAGCTTCCGCCACTACTGCACCCATCCATGCTCTTCCCACAGACTGCCCGCAGCACTCACACATGTATCCCACCCCTACACCAGGAAAATATCCATGACAGTCTAAAGAAGCTGCACTGAAACACAAGGGACTGGACTGGAGCAGATGTAATTCAGTGCAAGGTCTGACTTAGGTGGGAACTTCTGAGAGGATTAAAGTTTTAATGTTTCCAAAGAACCTGCATATCATTAGAAAGAAAGTGAATGGAAGACCTAGTCAGAAAGGGAAGCAAAAGTGATTTACCTTTGGTCTTAAAGCAGTAAGACAACACAGAGGTCTTACTTTACTAGTCAAAGTTTTGGCATATACAGATACGTAAGTTTAAAAAAAAAAGTTATTTACCTACCTCTATTTGCTGTCTGAATTAATTCAAACACATGCAAATAAATCAGTAACACATGACTTAAGTACAATCAATTTCATAAGAGCTGAATTTAAGAAACCTGTGTGCTCTCATTATTTGCATTTCCTGAGACTGAAAAATGCTGCGGGATTTTTTTTTCTTGTCTTGATGAGCTAACTTTTAGTCTGAAACAATACTTCCATTAAATTATCTTATTACATTAGATACCTTAATTAGAGTACAGCTCAAAAAATTACTTTGCCAGCTTTATAAAAAAAAAGAATGTTGATACTCCCTCAAACAGTTTTCCATTTGAAGTATGTTCCAGTGCAAATCAGCATTGCTTATATGGCAGAAAGGAAAGTGAAAGAAAACCTTTAACGATTGCTACACTGAACAGATGTTCAAATAAAACCCATGCATTACAAAACGCATTTCCAGTTCAAGGCATATGTGCTGTATGTTTAATTTCATTAAATTAAAAATGCAGAATCCTGTTTTTTTAATTTAATTTATAAGCATCTGAAAAGGCTTATATTGAAAACAATGATTAGTAAAGTGAGCAGACTTAATATTTGCTGTTCTATGTTTGAGAAGATTAATTAACCATACAATTCTTGCACCTTTAACAAAGCAAAATTTGCTTTATACAAGTTCTCAAGAGACCAGTAAAAGCAAATAATGCTGCAGAGGACTGTTTTATTTCTAACTGCAGATCAAACACCTGCAATGGATACTGCATAGGGTTGACTCTCAGCATCTCATTACATGTAGTTTGGGCATAAGGACTGTTTTCAAACAAAAGCAAATTTCCTTAAAAAAAATTAAATGTGATTTTTCTTCACAGAGGTTTTTGTTCCATTTTATGCCTAGCTTCTTGTCTGGCTACCTATCTAGATCTCCTACCCTGAAAAAGTGGCAAGGAACAATCCCACAGAAATGAGTAATGATGTTCCTGTCAAGTATTTCAGGGTTAGGAATGAAGCATTTTGAAACTCCTTAACACTCCAGATTTCTCAGTCACAGACCTAGGAGGGGAATACGTTTCTCAGACTGTTCAGTCAGAGACAGCTGACAGATAATCTCCTGACACCCAACCCATCAAAGCCTGGGAAGTACTACCTTGCTTGACCATGATCAGAAGAAAAGTCTATGCCTTTCTTTATGATCAGGACTGTATCTGATTCAAGACACCGAACTGCAAAGGAAAAATTCCATTCTTCCATTTCTTGATGCCACCTGATGTAAACAAGTCCATCTCAAGTCAATCCCATTCTCAGCTCTACTTACCAAAAGACTGAACTGGAATTTATACATGTGGATCAGAGGAGTAATTCAATCTACCACCTGCAAGATTATTTGGCTTGCCTGCCAGACTAATTTGAAGCCAGTCCACCAGTATTCTGCATTTCTGCAGGGTAAAGCAGTCCAGCCTCTCAGCTTGTTTATATAAAGCCTGCACAACAGTATAAATGACCATAAAGATATTCTGAGCTCTGGAACACCCTTCTAAAGTTTTCACTTGTTCAGAGATCAATGATGCCGAGCAACCAGATTGCCTGTGCAAGTGCCCATCCTGATGGAGACAGGGCAGTCATGATCAATCTGAATAAACAGAATAACTTAAAGGATATTCTACCAGACACCGGTGAAAATTTTCACTTGTCAAAAGAAACAGAGAAGGAACTCTCACTCATAAGCTGAGAATGCAATTGCATAGAGCACACACAAACTGTGAAACAGGTTTGCGAGCCTCAGCGATACAGTCTGGCATGGAGAAGGAGACATATATTCTGTTACATGATATGGAAGATTTCACCCTGAAAGTGGGGGTGGCATCCATGAACTGGCTCAGGTCTCTCCTGGTCTTAGATCTGCCTTGAATCAAAAAGACTGGCACATCAGAAAACTGCTATACATCTGAATGAAGACAGAAGTGACTTCTTGGCATTCTTGAGATTTACAGTGTTCTTGCTGTTCAAGAAGTTTGAAGTGATGTTGACTCCATGGTGCAGATGCATAATTCTGTCCAAGGCAGCAGACACAACGTCTGTGCTGAAACAACTCTCAGTCATCCTAGGATCTCTCACACAATGAACACGTTGTCAATCTTCAAAAAACATGTACTGTCATTATAACAGGACTTCTGCCAAAAGACTGCGCTTCAGAAGACTCTAATCACTGAAACCAGAATGACAACCTCATCAATACATTTCCTAACACTGTGTGTGCCACAACCAAGGTCACCTGTAAGAAGTTTTGAGGAACAAACCAGATCCCAGATTAAACCATTCTGAAACATTGCTCATAACCTCTACAAGCAACTACACAAAGAGTTTAGTTTATCCAGTAGCTGCTAGCAACAGAAAGAAAAGCATCTAGCAGTTTAAAAAACAGAAATAATCCCAGCTGTCATTTGTGGCACTTAAGAGACAGAGATAGTTGGAGAAAAAAGATTAAAAGCACAAACAGGGAAGAGTATCTCCACAGTAACTTTTTTTATCTCTCTCAAGGTGTTGACAAAGAAAGAGTTGTGTGACTAAGATAACACTATCTACAAAGCAATTCTGGAGACAACATAGAATCTTGAATCAAACACAGAGATGCACATCATTCCTGACTTGCAAAGCTTTTAATTTTTGCAACTTCATGATAAAATTACTTAAAAAGGAGTTCAAATAACCACTGGTACTGACAGGGACAGCAGTGGATTTCAAACAGCAATTTGATAACCTAATAGATCACGATGACAGAGGAAACAATGACTAGTGTAAGGTCTATAAACATCTACTAAAGGAAAGGAAGCAAAGAGTGAACTTATGACCTGTGAATCATGCCCCAGAAGCAGTACTTCAAAAAAAACCCCATTCAAACATGGTGTTACCAAGATATTTAGGTACTACTTGGACCAGTGGAATTTAGAACACCTACATCTCAAGGCAGAGGCTTGCCAAGTAAGTGTGGGGCTGCAACCTGAGCACAGAGCACTCACTGATGCAAAGTCTGAAGATGGGTGCCTGCAATCCTGCCTCTCTCTCCATGAAAAGCAGCCCCCTGCTTTTTTTAAATTGCTTTAGTTTTGCTAACTAGGACTGGAAGGTCAATGTCTCTATCTGCATTTAGCCCAATAATGTCCTCCTTTTGAGACAGAGGACTTTAAAAAGAATAGACAATGGTAACAAGGAGAAGTGGCACAATGACAGATTTTTAGAGTACTCCCTTGACAACTGGAAAGTGAAAGTCCCTGATGTCACTGCTCCACAAACATTTCACTTGGTGACCCTGAATGCAGAATGTACAAACAGTCCATGTTGCAAGGACCTGAACACTGAATTTTACCTTTGCAGAGGAATAACCCACCTCCCCAGGTGGCAGGGCCTGCTCCTCCTTGTTTATGCTCTAACCGTAAAAAACTTCCATTTCTTTTTTATATACCAGAGGTTCATGTAAGCATGGAAGGCAGCTCCATCCTAGTCTTGAGAGCATGTGAAAATCCCCAGGCAGAGGGACTAGATCGCAATCACTCATGAGCAAGGGAGTGCTCTGCCAACCAAACAACGACAAAAGAAATAGGGCATAATACACCCACCTCCTCCCAACTGCAGCACCTCACTGCAGGCCTTAGGATTGCCAATGGCTGAGCTGTGACAACCTGTGAGAAAACTCACACACCTTGATGGCACACGGTCTACAGAGCCACAGTCCCAAGAATGCCTACTTAATTCATCTGGAAGAGGCTTAGAAACAAGATGCATGTAAGCCATTCAGGCTAGGAAAGATGGCAATGTCCATACATGTGTGTGGTAACAAGACTGCAAGTATGTACAGTGTTGCAAGAGCTTTTAAATAAAGCAAATTTTTTTCCATTTAAGTTCTGAATTAAGTGACATGTTTGTGAATCTGAGGGCCAGTGTTGCACCAATACTCTGAACATTTACTACTGAGTAGGTGGGAACACACGATATGCCCAAGTTTGGTTAATTTTAATTTTTTTTAAGAATTATACAATTATTTCATGTCACACAGTGTAAAAGCTGTTTTAGATGTAATTTAATGTACATCTGTAGCCACCAGCTGCAGTATAATTCACTGCTTTATGGTAATAACAGGCAGCCTAATGATCTTCACGATGAACACAGAGTGAACCACTCTTCTGACATTATATAACTCATTGATGACTTGCTGTTATACTGGATGTGATACTTAAGTAGCCAATCTGAGTACAAAAACTGCCCATCTTCATCAAATGCAATTCAGCAGCAATTGCAAAATCACCTGGCTTAACAATATGATGTATAACAAGCCTATTTCAGGAAGTGGTTAGTTCAAAAACAAAAACTGAAACTTTATTTAAGATTCCTAAGCATTTTTCTTCAGATCCCTGTAAAACAGAAAACTTGAATTTTACACATTGTCTTCATACCTAAGAAAGCATTCAGGTGTGTCTATGTATAGTCAAGACTAATCAAAGGGAAAAAAACCCCACAGATACTTAAAGTCAGTAGTTTAAAATATTCAATTTCCAAATGCATTTTGTTAAAAATATGATAACCCCAGTAATTTGTTCTTTTCCAAGGCTTACCTTGTGCTTTTAGAGATAGAAAATGAAGGCATAGATCACCAAATTACTTACAAATGCAGCATAAATATTGTATTATCTTTAGGCTTGTAAACATTTTCATCACAAAAATATTTAGGGTTTTCTTTGAAAAAATACTTCTAACTGAAACAGCAATAATAAACAGGACCACTTATTTTTGCAAACACACACAAAAAACCTAGTATTATGTATAGTTTACAAATGTAAAGCTGCCAACTCACTCCAGAACATAACATGAAGCATTTGAAAGAGGCTAATCAAGTTTTTGTGTGAAAGTCAGTAGAAAAAATGAAGGAAAATAACAGGTAACTCAAATCAGCAACATTTCATCTTTGGTACACAAACTCTAACATTGATTTCAAAAGTTAAATGCAGTTAAAGGCAGACAGAGTCTTCTTGGGAAGAGGGTGGGAGAAAAATGGAAGAAAGGGGAGTGAAAGAAGCAAGAAGGTGGTGCAGGAGAGGCATTTCACCATTAGGCACCATGTCCGCAAAGGCAGGAGATCTGTGTCCTCAATGCACCCTCTCTCAGCCTAATTTTCCTGAAATCAACAACTCAGCAGAAGAATCTGCTGACAGCCACCACTCAGCCTCATTCCTCCAGCCAAGCATCTACATCCTTCCCAGTCAATACCTTTTAATTTGCCATTACTAGAGGATCCTTACTAACACAGTGACCCAGATTCAGTAAAAGGCATGTAACTTTGTAATGCTTTAACACAGCTGTTCAAAGCTTCCAGAGCATGTGAAAGCCAAAACAAGAAAGAATTCTCCAAGTAATTAGCAGTTCAGCTGACAGGATCCCAAACACTTCAGAAGTGGCACATGTTAAATCACAGTGTGTACAATAGTTTCTGAATGGAGCTGTAGCCACTGTTTAACTGTACACAGCACCAAGCAGTTTAAGACAAAGCAGAGTCCTCAACTGAAATAACAACCATTTGGGGGGGAGACAAAACATCAGCTATTTGGGAAACACAGGGCCTCCCACTTGTCGTGAATCACTGTATTTGTGCTCAGCATTTAAATATGTCTCCAAACTGGTATTCATGACATATCTGTTGCTTTCAGAAATCTTTTAAGACAAATGTATTTTTCCAATGCGTAGGGGGTGGACCCCAGCCAGACCCAGTTACACAATGTTATAAATACCAGTAAGAAGGAAAGAAAAATATGAAGATTAGTTGTACAAATCACAATTCTCCCCCTGCCCTTTTTTTTTAATAAAGGAATTCTGTGATTAAAGGAATATGCATACAGGGACAAGTCTTAGCTTTATCTTCAAACAAAAATTACCTATATTATTTCAGATGAGCAAATTGCATGGTTCATGACAAACTAATTCCCTCTTCAAAACATTAATTTTCTGTCCTGTCTCTTCATCCTCCTGCCCCAGCTGCATCTCCCTTCTCCCCACTCCAGCTCCTCTTGCCCTCATTAGCACCTGTCTGAACACAATAAATGAATTAACCTCACTACCTCAGGAAACAAAAAATTTTTTTTCTTCCAAATTGGTTTTCTGCAAGTTTAGTGAGGTGAAACAGCTTGCCATGTGATCAGCTAAGCATCAGAGCTGGTTCAAAATAATCCCTAGAATCGGGGAACTTGTTACAAATGGGAGGAAAGAACAGAATCATTCACTTTTATCAAGAAATTAATTCAATTAAAATGAATGCAGTTGAAACTATTCTGTTGAAATCAGATGCTACATGACCTGACAAGAGAGCTTTATGTGATCAGGTTTAGTGGTGGACTTCACAGTGCTGGGTTAATAGCTGGACTTGATAATCTTAAAGATCTTTTCCAAAATAAATAATTCTGTTAGGAAAAACAAAATCTCCCATCTTGGTCCATCTCCTAGAATGTACATCAATAATTTCATAAACATTATAAATATTACAGCAAGACATTTGTAACTGTCAACCATAAGTAACAAAGTTAGGGTTCTCAGGTTTTTGGGCTCATTTGCTTATGTGTCATTTCCAGAAAAATAATACACCAGAAAATTTAAGATTCTGTGATATGAGAGAATCACTTCCATACTACCCACTAGAAAGGGCAGCGAGGAATGGTAACCTGTGTTGGCCTTGTTGCTTTCATAGCAGGTAACTCAAAGACTTGTGACTGCAGTGGGCAACGAAATAACAGGATATAATTTTGCAAATCAAGTATAGACTACGGTTTTCTTTGAAAAACTTCTTACAGGAGAGTTTATTTAGTCATTTGATCAGTTTACCATGAGTGAAGAAACCATTATTTACTATTTTTTGTGTATTGGTGTCTTCACAGAATCACCAAATATGCTGAGCTGGAAGGGACCCATAAACTCCTGGCCCAAGAGTCACACCATGTGCCCAAGAGTATCATCCGAACACTTCTTGAACTCTGTCAGGCTTGGTGCTGTGACCACTTCCTGGGGAGCCTGTTCCAGTGCCCACCCACCCTCTGGGGGAAGAACCTGTTTCTAATATCCAACCTAAACCTCCCCTGACACAACTGCAGCCCATTCCCTTGGGTCCTGTCACTGGTCACCACAGAGAAGAGATCAGTGCCTGCCCCTCCTCTTCCCCTCACAAGGAACCTGGTCTAGCGGAAGGTGTCCCTGCCCACGGCAGAGGCGCTGCAATTAGATGATCCTTAAGCTCCCTTCCAATGCCCACCATTCAAGGATTCTGTAATTTTATAATATAATTACATTTTACTATATAATACATTATATTATATAGCATATTGATATATATCTGAATATTAAAATTCAGTAGCAAAAATGAAATTCAAATACCACTGAGGTATTCTTTCATATACAAGTACATCTGCATATTTATGAAATTAAAATAAAATGGCCTTTGCTTTCAGGGGTTAATTTCCAATACAGATGAGCGGGGGAAAGGGGAAAAAAAAAGTCTGATCTCAAAAGAAAACAAATAAGAAGCATTTAAGGAAACTACCCAGACTGCTGTGAGCACTGAGAGAGCCAAAGCTTGAGTTATGCTTGGCATGAACATCTCAGTTCTGAGTCACTTACAGTTCAGGCTTCTGCGAAGCATTTCCAATGGAGCAAAAGAGGTATCTTGTTTTCACAAACTCAATAAAAGCAATACATGTATATCTCGGATCCAAACAACCAATATTTTAACCAAATTCATATAAACTAACTGTTTATGAAAACTAGTAGTTACTATGTTCTGTTTAGTCTTACATTGGGAAAACTGCATTGACAGAAAGCTGTTAAAAATTCTTTGATGGCACAAAAAGAGTTTTAGCTCTAGATAAGTAAGTATAAAGTATTTCAAACTCTTAATTTATCATGTACTACGAAATTATATCTAAACTACAACAAACAGACCAATTTAACTACTACAGAGAAACTTGTATTTATTATAATCATTTGGGGTTTTAGGCACCAATTATATTCAAGCTAAAAGCATATGTACCTATAATAACTGATGATGACAAAGCTGCATATGAAGGTACTGAAGGATTTGAGCATGCAAATTGGCTCAGCAGGTTTCAGTATAACTCAAGACTGAAGGCGGCTCTGAGTCTTCCCTGCGATCCCTAAAACCAGCAAGATGCTCTCTCTGCATACACGCACATCTATTCAAACTCTCAGCATTTTCATTTTCGGTTCTTCAACAATGTTTTAAATACCCAGAGATGCACTTTCAGGAGCATTTTAATCAAGACCTATCAGAATATGCAGAATATCACAGCAATCAGTCGGAAGTTGAATATCAAATTTTTTTCAAGTATTCATAGCTGCATGTCAGTTCTACTGGTAGAAAGCACAGCATTTTTCCATTTCTTGTTTCAGTCATAAACAACAATTTGACTGAATTGGCAAAATAAGTAACACAGCTGTCAGGCTTTAAAGTAAAAATACAGCATGTGGGTGACTTCGAAATAGAACAGAATAGCTGTAATTTCAGCTATTTTGTAATTTCAGATGCAGGTCTGCAGACAGCTGCTTCACCTCTCCAGCTTCACAGAGGAAAGATAAGCCAATGACACGACCAGCAAGAGGTGAGAGCGAGTACTGGCTCAAGCACTCCTACCCCTTCCCACTCCTGTTGGTAAAGCCCTCCCAGCACCTTTTCCAGAATTTCTCATAGACCTAAGTGTTGGTTTTGTTTTGTTCTGGTTGGTTGGTTGTTTTTTTACCAATTTTCCTACCCAGCAGGCCCAGACACTATCCTATCTGACTCACAACAAACCAGGACAAACTGCCTGACAAAAACAAGCTTGTAGAGGGTGCATCATAGGATGTCATCACAGGTTTGTACTCCATGAAGTTACATGTATTTAAATACTAAAAGAAGCAATACCATGGAAAAGGACACCTCACTCCATGCAGATTCATATTTTTCAATGCTGCAAATGCAGCCAACAAATGAAAATAACTGGGTTTGTTATAAATGACTAATTTAGCCAGAAAGCAGGAAAGTATGATGACTCTTATATACTGTGAGAAATAGTCTACATTATATTCCCTGAACTGTCAACAACTCTTGGTCACAAAAAACAAACAGCAGATTGACCATGGATGTGTTATATAATTTAATGTGTTATATAAGTTATGCCTTTTTTCATACATCCTTACAGGTCATTCCATCCAACCTCTCAGCACAAGGTTACTAATAAATCACACATTTTCACTTTCACTAATGTGGCAAAATGTTCACCTCCACCTGTACTGTCAGTTTGTGTACTTTGTCCAAATTTCAATCCAAATGTCATCTGCTCACTTGGAAAGTTCCTGATGTCTTTTTGTGCTCTTTCCAGTTGCTGAGTGTTTTCCAGGGAAGTAAAACTATAGCCTAAAGGTTTTTTTATCCAAATCAAATATTCAGGCTTAAGAGTAACAAAATGTAAAACTTATTTTCATTCCAAAACCTGCCACCAGCTCTACCCTGCAGCTTTCTCTTTGCCAACTGATTTGCTTCATTCTAGTGATTGATGAATGTTGTCTTCAGATTTGCTTCTTGACTAACAGTAATTGGATGAACAAATTTCACAAGATAACTTTAAATAGAGAGATGGAACTTCACAAGCTGAATTGTTTCACCTTTTGTGGTTTGAGGTAAGTTCCTTTTTGTCAATTAGGAGAGTGACTATTATCAATACTAACTCTTCAATGCCATGAAGAGTTCATGTACATACTTCAGTATTAAATCAAGTAAGGTTGGAACTTTCCAACCTTGTACTTGCTAAACAAGTACTATCTTACAAATTCTTCTCCGAGTAGCTACTCCAGCCTCATTACTTAGATGGCAATGATAATTAAACACTGATAATTAGCTGTTGAATTTTAAGGAGAACAATTCTTATCAATTAGATAAAAAGTACTTTTTAGGTTATCATTGCTCAGCAATCACACAAGCAGAGAGGATGTCAGTACCCAAGTATCTTTGCTAACCACATAAGGCTGCTTCTGACTTGTTTTCCTTGTTGATTTTCAGATGTATGTAATTTACAGTTGTCAAAAAAATAATATAAAATTCTCATTCTGAATGCTACATCAATGCCCTTCTCCCCTTAACTCTGTTCTTTAATTATTCATAACAGTTACAAGCACTTAGAAAAGAACAGTGAACTATAAATATTTAATACAAGACGCCTGTAACAGAAAGACATGAGAGAGACTACAAAAATCAAATAGTAAAAAGTATTTGTTTATCCTAAGCAAAATACAAAGCAAGGCATATGATCTTTATATTTATGTAAGTGTTCATAGCTTTGACAATCCAAACCTATTAAGTCATAAGTCTGCATCAGTAAGTACGCTTTACCAAATAATTACAACTAAGCAAATAAAAATTATCAGGTATATCCATTTTCTCCAGATTTTTAGTACTTTAAAGGGGTCTGGTTTGATACAAGTTTACCTTGTAAAGAACGCTGAGTAAGCACCACTACAGAACATTACAGTTTGAAGATGTTAAAGGATGCAAGAGTCAAGAGCGAATACAGTGAAGACAATTCCCTTCTACAACAGCAGAATCTTAGCAAGTAGTTGCTAAGAAATTCTCAATATAGATTAGCATTATAGCATTGGAGTGATAAGAAAGTATGCAAGAATTTAAAATATTGTAAAAAAAGGTTTACAACTCTTCTAGATGTGGAGGGTGGCCACGGATATAGTGTGCACTCAAACTTCCATATAATATGGCAGGCAAATATAATCCTACTTTTAATTTTCAGAGCTCACTGTATTTTACACTTGGGCAATAATGACAACATGGTAATACCATAATTGTGCTCTGTGGAGAAAAAGATAATTTAAAAAAACCCAAACACAAAAAACACTAAGGCATACATGGGAAATAACATTAATCTTTATTAAAATAGTCATTTACCATACCTTAATACACCATATCCAGCTTTCTAAATATCTTGCATATCACAAATACTCAAATAGTCACGGGCAGAGCATAAAAATTAACTCACATGACACTCAAAACTAAAACCAATCACAGAAGCAAAACAATTTTGTCATCTGTTTTCTTCAAATTGAATTACTGGCTGTTCACTCTGAAACCAAACACCTCCACTGACTCTGCCCCCAGCAAAACGTGCTATCCCTGTCCTTTGAAATCAGGTCAGTGTCCCACCACAAAGGCCCATCTGCCTAAACCAACAGGAGAAAATGTACATGCCTGCAGTGGCCAAAAAAAGCCTGAAGAAAAACTGAGATAATACCTAGAAACTATAGTAATTTTCCTTATCTAAACCCTACAGCCACCCACCATGACAACATACAGTGATTAATTGACTTCATGGGGAGAAGTTTTGTTCTTGTTCAATATAGTAGAGAGACAGAAACTTAAACTGTTCCATCACAAGTCAACCCCTTCACTCTTTCAGCTTCCTGCGTTCAAGTGCTTACTCTCCATATTGTTATCATTACTGATTTCATAAAACCTGCCAAACACATTTTATTATTTCAATAGTTCATATTTTATTATTTTTAAATTATTTGAACATTCACCTTCAACATGGAAACCTTTGTGCAAAAAATGGCCTTTTTCTTTTCCTAATACTGTTAATGAGAACAGAAAATATATCACAGGAGCCACTTTTGTACATCGAGCATGCAGACAGCATGATCGAGATGTGGATGTGGAGAGGATATTCAGATTGTACTTGAAGATCTGCCTGTACAGTGGATTCACAGTAATGTAAAGAAAATCCCAGCTGTAAATGACACCAGTGGACCAGAAAAGTCCTAGAATGGACACACTTATATTTGCAAATGTGTCTTTTGGTTACTCAGCTTATTCCTCCCAGTAGTGGGATTACACCAGGGAAAGAAGCCTGATCTGTGTGGTCCCTAAACATAGAGCTGGCCCTCATGCCACCTGTACCAATACATCTACTCAAAAGCAGACAAGCATTCGGTATTAATACTTACACTTGAACCCTAAAATAAAGGCAAGCACTCAAAAGCCATAATGAAATTCGTATATTAAACAACTCTCAGAATAGTTTAACTCTTACAGAGACTAAAATACTAGCTCTTCCATTTCTTACAAAGCCAAGAGATTATTAGGTTTAAAGAAAAAAGGTAAAGCATTGACATTAAAATTCAAAACTCCTGCTTTTTAAAAATTTTTTCTTTAAAAATAGATTGTATGTAAAACATTTTAAAAACACATCTTTAACCAACTCTACCTGGATTTCTACAGAATTTTGTAAACTCATGGGGCCCTATAGGATTCAACAGAACTAAAGTTTGAAATGACAGAGGAGCCAAAGGGAAACGTAAGAACTGAGAGGGAGCAGATGTGCCATTAGCAAATGCTGCTTTAGAAGATGTACATTTCTGTACTAAGACAGAATAGAAAGAATACATCTAAAAGAAAATAATGAGCTAAATTAATTTGATGCAATGGCTAATTGAAAAGTTAACAAAAATATTAAATATCTGAAGATTGTATTCTGCATATTTGTATATTTGAACAGTGAATTCATTATTTATTATCCAGTCTGAATCCTGAACTAAAAATAGTCACATTATAATTGAAAATGCTATAAATCAACAAATTCTCTGAGGTACAAAGTTAACTGAACAGACCAAAAATATTCTGGCAATATTAACAGAACTTTCTATTCATATCTGTAGCAACTTGTTACTGGCCAATTTTTCCTTATTACTGGATTTTAACTGTCAGTATAGTTCAGTGGGAAAGAACAAACAATAAGTGGTAAAACTATTTCACTGATCCTTGGTAACTTCACATTCGATACATGTTGAATCCTTATTTCACTAACTTGCTTTGTACTGCAACTCTGTTTCAGTCCTTTAACAAAGTATAAATTAGCCAGTTGAACTTGCAGAAATAGAGAAGTAACTTTTCAAGAGCAAGTGCACACGTTTTACAAATTTGGAAAAACAACTACAATTTGGTCCCAGCCTATTGCACCAGATTATTTACTTTAGCATTTTTTAGAGCAGTTGCACACATTCCATCATGAAGGATAAATTTTGGCTTCAGTAATTTATTGTAAATACCTTTCATTTAAATATCCATCATAATTGTGCTGGTCCCATTCAGCAGAATATTATTTCCAGAACATTAAGGAACTCAACAATCAAATATCTCTGTTAAATGATCTGCTCTCAAATACAGTAGAAATATAAAGAAACAGTTTATATAGAAACTTTTCCCTATCACAGTATTTGCACACTTATCACAATGGCATTTAGTCACAATAAAAACTATTTCTTAGAAGATTTATGAGAAGGAAGGAAATCATGGCAGAGTAAGCTTCATGATGACAAAAGTGATTGAGATTGAAGCAGGCTGTTTCCAGGGCTACCAATGAACTATGTTTTAGATGGTCTCCTAGGGAAACAATCCTAGGGATCACATCATCTATCTCTTATCCATTCTCTCTCCTAACTTTAAAACTTACTCTTTGACTTCAAATAAATCTGATAAGAGATCTAAAGACAACAAGGCTTTCCAAAACTAGGAAGTTGGGAAGAAAAGAACAGTCAATACAATTCAGATTACCAAAAAAGCAGACATCAAGAGGTAACACCTCCTTCCATCCCCAAGAAGAGGCAATCCTACTGGAATTCACGTCATTAACCTTGTGGCAGACACAGTTGCATGCAACACAAAGCAAAGATCCTGCTCCTTTCCACAATGTCCTGCCTCCCAGAGGGGAGTAAAATTTTAGCCCAAAGAACAGCTTTTTACATTATTTTTTTTTCATTCTAGCTTCACTGAAGTGAAGCAGACATACAATGCTGAGATCTAAACACCTGAACTCTTTACTGCCTCTCACTAAAATTTCCTCAGCAGACATTATGGCACGGCCAAGAACTCCCAAGGGCTTGATAAGAAAAACAAAAGCTTGTTGTTTAACATTATCAGTCAAACCCTGCTCCAAGAAGGGCAGGTGTAGAGTACCAGCCTCTTCAAAGACTGTGCTCTCTGCTACTATACAGAATAAGATTCCTTATCTCCTCTAGGCAAGACACCACAGAGAGGCTTATCTCATCAGAGCATGACCTGCTGTCTTCCAAAAGAAGTTCCTGGCAAATTTGAGAGAGATGAGAGAGAACTGGAAGGGTTTCAGAACAGATCTTAACCTGTGTCAAAATCCCTAGTATTGTAAATGGTATTTCTTTCAAAGCAGGAAATTCACATATTGCCTGAAGTGCGTAAAACCAGCACTGTACTTACTATTCACCTTCTTTTTCTACCAAGACAGCTGTAAACTGCATCTGAACAAAACCCAGCCTTCCTACCAGCCTTAGCAGATACTGACAAGTGGTGGATACACACAACAAAGTCACAAAACTTCCTTTCATGAACAGGCTTTTGTCTGTATTAGAACACCTGAATGAAACCATAAGAATAAAGTTATCTTCAGATTACCCTAATCACAAATAATTTTTTTAGGGGAGATCAGAGCTTTGTAAGAGGTTAACTGGAGCATTCTTCTGTAGGCATTGGTACTGAGGGGCAATGGGCTTTGAGCTAAAATAATACCAAAAGCCTGAGGCATGTCAGGTTTTGTCTGGATTTGTTTTGGCCTAATTGTGACAGCAATGATCTAATGACTAGGTGACTATTACCTGCTTTGGTTTAGTTTTGGTAAACTCTGCAGTGTAACACTATGTATTTTTACCGTTGAAGGACAGTAGTAAGGAAGAGATTACCTGTGTAGAATGAACAGGCTGTGACTCCATAATAAAAACACAATATAGAGCACAGAGCTGGAGAGATGGCAGGGGCTTTGAAAAGGCATGAACAGACTGATACTGGGCACTCAAAGGCTTTAACTGTCCATGATGGTTAGCCAAAGGAATGCAACCATGGAAAGTGGGTAAGAACAGTTTTAAAGCATGAAAACAACAAATATGAACATATGTAGAAAACTTGAAACAATAAGGTAAGTGCAAGACATCGGGCATGTTAAAAAACACATTCAAACACTCCCAAGAAGAACACAAGGTAAAAAGGGGGGAAAAACCACAAACACCACTATCCTATTTGTCCTGACAAAGAACACCTTGCTGATAGGACAACTCAAATACCTAAAGGACTGTCAGTAGGAAAAAGTTGAGTTAACAGATTAGTGACACGTACTATTGATAATTTTTATCACAAGTTAGAACCATTTGTATGTTAATTGCTTGTTGTGCTTCTAAGGGTAGTGTGGTGCTCAATGAAATAAACTGAATGCAAATCATTATGCAGAGGGTTCATATTGGCTGCAACCTGTGTTACAACCCAGCCCAACTTTACCAGGTGTACATCTTAATTTCAGGCTCCAAGAGATTTTGCTCACACAAACCCTTATAAAGCCATTGGTTCTTTGGAACCCCAAGTTAACACCAGGAGAATAACTACACATTTTTTTCGAAGAGATTTCTTTTAATTTGGTGACAATATAGGCATTTTGGCAAAAAGGGTTTTACAAAGATAACGTGCAAAAGCACGTTTACAAAAGCATCACAACAGATTAACAGGACTAGCAAGCATTGCTGTAGTAAGAACTTTAGTTACACGCAGCAGACACAAACTCCAAGCCACTTAAAGTGAGGTACCCATCACTTACAGAAAATAAGTATTGAAGTTACCCCCAAGAGGAAGAAAAGACTAAGGGGAGAGAGATTAAGCGAAGAAAAGACTAAAGAGAGAAAAAGAGGGAAATAAAAACATAGTTACCACTTAGAAGGTCACATGTTGCCAGCTTTGAGGAAACCAAGCTAAGGCCCCCAGTAAAGACTTCGCGCTGCCTCCTTATCTGCTCTGGTCACTGTGGCCATTCTCCCCATGTGGGACCTTTGGTTCACTGACCACTCACTATCCACTTAGCCAGGGTGAGGGGTGTGACCCCCACAAGGTGGTTCTGACCCAGTAATCACTGATCTGGTGTATAACAACCTATTATAATTTCAGTATAATGTAGCAGTTGCTTGTGTTCTCAACAAAGTGACAGTGCTGGCCATAGTTTCTTTATCCATTGTTAGGAATTCCTATTTAACAACTTTTTACAGTAAAAATTATCAGCCTCAAAGATAAGGCCGCTCCATAAGACTTAAAAAACCCTTTAAAATGTCAAGTACAGTATATAGAGAGTAGGGGATGGAAAGACACCCCCTTCCCATTACATTAGTTCTTATATGGAAAATTGCTTCTCTCTAGCCTATCAATTACAGCAACTGGCAATGGATGTATTAGTTTGACTAACAAATAGTGTTAGAAATTGCTTTATCTTAATATTTATGCAGATGACACAAGAGCTTTGTTTATAGTATATCTTTACAGAACATCAAAATTCATAATGTATTTTATTGTAACAAAACCACTTACAGAGATACATTAATCCTAAAATCCTAGAATTATAGCATTACATTTAGGTTGGGAAGGACCTTTCAGACCACTGAGTCAATTGCAAAACTAACACTGCCAAGTTCACTGCTAAACCATGTGCTACCTTTACACATCTTTAACAAGTCCAGCAATGGTGACTCCATCATTTTCCCAGGAAGCCCATTCCAATGCTTGAAATTTTTCCCAATATCCAATCTAAACCTCCCCTAGGACAACCTGAGGCTAATTGCTCTCACATGTCACTTGTTACTTGGGAGAAAAGACCATCTGCCATCTCGCTACAACCTCCTTCCAGGTAGTTGTAGAGAGCAATAAAGTCTCTCCTGAGCCTCCTCCAGGCTAAACAACCCCAGCTCCCTGAGCCGCTCCTCACAGGACTTGTGCTCCTGACCCTTCACCAGCTTTCTTGCAGTGAGTGGCCCCAAACAGAACACCAGATTGAAGGTACAGTGTCACAAGTGCCGAGTACAGCGGGGCAATCACTACCCTGGTCCCGCTGGCCACACTATGGCTGACACAAGCCAGGATGTGACTGGCCCTCTTAGCCAACGGGGCACACTGCTGGCTCAGGACCTGTCAGGCAGCTTTCCAGCTACTCTGGCCCAAGTCTGCAGCAGTGCACAGTGTTGTTGTGACCTAAGTGTGGGAAACACCACTTGGCGTTGTTGCAACTCATACAATTGGCCTCAGCTCATCGATCCAGCCTGTCCAGATCCCTCTGCAGAGCCCTTCTACCCTCCATCAGATCAAGACTCCCACACAACTTGGTGTCATCTTCAAAGTGACTGAGGGAGCACTCAATCCCCTCATCCAGGTCATTGATAAAGATATTAAACAGAACTGGCCCCAGTCCTGACCCTTGGGGAACACCACTAGTGACGGAGTGCCAGCTGGACATAACTCCATTCACCACCACCCTTCAGGCCTGGCCAATGATCAGCTAACACACATCTTTCTGTGTTCTGTAAATTAGAGGGAAGAGCATACAGCCTACTCACTGGGTAATAAAAGCAGAGCCAAAAAATCCTTCATAACAATACTACACATACCAGTTTACCTATTAGCTTGTTAATGCTGATTAAACATTCTGAAAAACCTTGTGAGAACATCTACGCTGTTCAAGATTTATGACTTACAGTCAGTTTTTCTCTGAGTTTCTCATTAATTTCTAAGTGATACATGAAACATAAGCAAGTGCAATGTTAGACACTTTACTATTATAACAATACTTGATAATCTGGATGTCTATAAATTAGGCAAGATTAGAATACACTAAAAAACATTTTAAAATTCAAAAAAACTATGAATGGTGTTACTACATAGACACAACATTTCTAGAACAGCTATTGAATTTTGGAGCTCACCTTTCAGCTGCTTCCACTATGCCTTTTTCAAGTGATCCAGTTTCTTGACTCCTAGCAAAAACCAGTCACTCTTTTAAGAAAGTTCTGGACGTCAGGAATCCCTAAATGAACAGCCCAACATCCTCAACACTCGCTATGCTCAACTTTAGGCAAATCTTACAGGACTGTAATCCTTTTTTAGTTCCTAACTAATTAGTAGTTGGTAAAGCAACACCATACCAACAATATTATATTTCAAGACATATCCAAAAATTTTCTCCATCTAGCTTTCACTGCACTTTGTGTGACTGGATTACACCTACAGAAAGATGATTCTAGTTTTGCTCCCATATGCCAGATTGAACAAATGTTATGCAGAGAAAATAGATACATTTTATAGATGTATGCAAGCATATTGTTCACTGATTCAAGACACTGGCAGCTAAAAAGAAATGTTTACACAGGCATCTTTCCTAAAATTCTATGTTTTATGGTAATAGGATTGCAATTCTGCTTGAGATTGAAAGTAAATTACTGTATCCCAAACCAGACATCAGGTATAAACATAACTTTATAAATACCAAGTCTGCCATACACATCATTTTGTTGTGGACACAACTGAAGAACATACACGTTAGCAATACCACACTCCTCAGGAAAAACTGACAGACTTCTCACAGCTCAGGATCCACCAGTGTGTGAAGTCATAACAATGACTAACTGGATGGCAGTGAGTGCTCATGGTGAGACTGCACACACATCCATCGGCTGGTTCCAGAAACAAACTGAACAGCTGAACCCGAAGGCTAAACAACAGCAATTTTTTGGATGCTTCTCATCCAAAGACTTTAGCCAGTTTCAGGAAAATGTTCCAAATCCAGACTGCAACTCTGCCTCACTGTGTGAGATTCACTTGTTTTAACTACAAAGGCAGTCCAGCGTCTGAGGGACAGGCTTGCTTGCTGTTATCAGCCTTTTATTCATCATTCAGTAACTGCCAGTGGTGTACACATTTGTGATTTTCTTATTTTACTGTCAAGATTTAAGTATAGATTTAGAAGTCCCATTTTGTCTTACACGGAACAAACTGGACTGTTTTTTACAATTTTATTTATAGCTGGTTATGAAAACCCACAAAACAAAAGCAAAAGCATTTAAGAAACTGAGATATCTATGACAGAATAGGCATTCTATGACTTAGGCAATACTACACACCTTCCAACTAAAAGCTAGTAGTAATACAGCTCACTCTTCCTCTGAACTGCATAAACAAATGCAAGGTGTCAACACTAACCAGTCACTTCCTGCTCAGGGTTCACAAGGAAGAGAGAGGGAGTGAGAGACAGTGAACAAATGCTTAAAACAAACAGAACTATTCTTTAAAATTAAGAGAACTTGTATTTACCAAAATGCTGCTAAAGTATCAAACATTCAACCGATAACACTAATCCATATGGATCTTCCACATGGGGAAAAACAACCTTTATTAATTAATTTCATCATTTATTGTTTACAAATTCATTATTATAATTAATTTTATTAATGAATTCAACCACTACATAATCTACTTGAATCCTGGAGAATTAGACATGGAGCGACTTGTTCAGTTGAACATCCCACCATTCCATAACTGGTTTCTACCGAAGCTTTTATAAAAGAACCACTTAAGGCAGTATTACACTTTTGTCTCCTAGCTACAATATTGTAACTTGACAGCTTCTTCTAGAGCCCAACAGTGTGAAAGTACCCTGATCCACACCTCTTTCTTTTATCTCATGAAGGCAGAAGTCATTCGTCTAATTACTTAAATATAATTCTTACTAAATGATCTTAATTTGTTAATTATGTCATTAAAGTAAAAGTAGAAGGCATCATCAGATAATGGCTCATAATTTGGGAGAGTGCTCGTGATGCCTTTTTAGGAATTTCAAGCCATGTAATTTCAAAGTGCATGAGATCTCAAAGATTTTTCTTATTTTTATACTCAAGTAACCCAAACCACCTTGATATACCAATCTTAAATATAAACATAATTACTCAATATTTTTAGACATTGCATTGGCATGTAAACTTTGAGCCACCTTTCCAGTATATTTACATAAGCTTCTGGGACACCAGTTACCAGGGCAACCTCCGAGGTCACATCAGCTAATGTAAATTACAGAAGTTTCAAGAGACTCCAACTCACTTTAAAATTGCATGTACCATGCATGAATGCAGCCCACGCAGCTCACCACACTGAGCTGGTAGAGCTGCAGCACTACACAACAGCCCAGGTTCGAAAGGGCGCCTCAGGGAGAGTTCCCCTTAAAAAACCAGAGGGGAACATGGGCAGGAAAAAAGTAAATCTCAACTTCAACACACCTGAAGCCACATCTTGCCACATTCCCAGATTCCACAACTGCTAAATCTCATGTTCGATCACATTCCTGATCTTCTCAATCATGCTCACTCCTCTCCACTACCTCCTCCCATCTTTTACAGTCCCCTGTCCCCTCCCAACCCCAGCAGTGCTCCTACCTAGCTCATGCAGCAAATCCTGATCCTTTCCTTTGCTTGCATGGCTTTGGGACAGCCAAGAGACAGCACGTGTTGCAGCTCATTTGGAACGGCACCTGCGCGGAAAGGCTGGGCAATGCTGACCTGGTGCCGCCTCAGAAAGTCACTACTAAAAGGACAGATAGTGGTTGTGCTTTCCCCAAGTTATTGCAATGAAGAATAAGCAATGCCTCTTTCTTCCACATAGCTGTAAATGTTTATGAAATGTAGAAGAAATACATTATGTCTGAGACATGTATCTTTTAGTCTCATTTGTCAGAAATCAGCTAGCAGCAGGCAGATGCAGTAACTCACTTCCTCACAACACTTGGCTGGAAAAATTATCTTCTCATATAACAACAATCTAACTTTTATACAAACAACTGGAAATCTTTGGATTAAACTCTGGTATCAAGGTAATTAGTTCATCACATACCTCGTTGTCTTTTGGCTGGGACTTTTTGTTTTGTTTTTTCCCCTCCTAGCTAAGTAAGGAGATGTGATGTGTTTGGATCTCTGGCTCATTAAAGGGAAACACATAATGTGGGAAACATTGTCTGAGCACTCCAGACAGGAAGCACACACAAAAGACCTGTCTCCTGCTAGCTTTATAAAAACCAGTTATCTTTTATAGGAGAGAAAAAACTACAGACTAGAAGAAAACACAGTAAAAGCTGGGACGTTCTCTCATTTATCAAAAATGTTTTGTGCATATACAGCAAGTCACACTGTCACACAGGACCTTCTAATTTGTTTATTTTACTACAGCCACTCTTACATTTGAAACCAATTTGCACTATTCTCTGAAAGAATCACAGCTTTATACTTACTTTAGTTTATAAACCTTTTGCTAAGATTTTTAATCAGCAATACAGAAGAGTGTCTGGTCTTTATTATGTCTTGGTTATGGAAGGAGACTAGCCAAGCCAGTCTACAGTATGAAGCAAAACTTCATTTACAGAAGATGCCATGAGTCAGTAAAAAAGCCAGTGGAGTTCTATAATCTATAAAATCTTTCAACAAAACACACTGAGATGATCAGTAAAAGTTTTTGCATTGTTCTT